>JAYJMB010003682.1:0-13786 GCA_036873735.1 Pouteria campechiana
TAGGACCACTTGTGGTCTGGGATGTGAACATACAATTCTTCTGATATGCACAGCAAGTGTAATCAATTGAGGAAAATCAATAAAAATACAAAATTATTTGATTCATTCCAAAGGCGACCAATTCTTGTAATGTTGTTCCATTTACTTATTTCTTCTTCATATTTCTTCCTTGATACAGCTATTCCACAGGCGATATGGCAGGCAGTATGTTAAACTGCCTGCGATTACTTTTCTCCCATGTGTGTTTTACTGCCTCTTGGCTGGCGGTATTGCCGGTGCTTGCAATACCTCCTACCATGCATGGACAAGTGTCAGGCAGTATGGAGGGGGAAATGCAAAATGGGTCAGACATTAGATGACATTGGCATTTCTAATTTAAACCATTTGTCCGATTTTAGCTAGTGGGTTCATCCATCATTTTAAAACATGCGTTAAAATATAGTAGCGGTTCAAAATAGTTGATGATGGGTAATAAAATTGCAAGCATGCCAAACATATCAAAATATAACTTCATTGTCACAAAAATGGTTTTTTTACAATATATAACCCCCCTTTATAATTGACTATTCCCAAAAAAAAAAATCAAGCAACAGTGAGTCCAGTGATGATCCTAAGCAAAGGTTTCCTCTGGGAGTGTGGAAGGCGATGGCACGGATGGCTCCCCTTGTATGGCAGCCTAGTCTGAGGTGAGCTCATCAAGAGAAAACATCGGCTTGGGTTCTTAACCAAGGGGGATACTAGGTGGAGTGGTTGAAGGATGCTCCAAATCTTGGGCGGGGTCATCTATAACGGGGGCTAATGCATGGTGCTTGGGGGATACTACAAGGTGTATAGGTGTGGGAGAAGGTGGCGGCTGTAATCTTCTAGAGTGAGGAAAGGGTATATCTAGCTTCTTAGCTATTGCCGTCAGTATTCTTCTTAGCTCACCAACTTCAGACCTCAGCTCTCTCACTTCCATTGCCAACATGCTATATGTTGAGGATCTAGGAGCATGGCCCAATGCGGGTGAGGCTTGAGGAGGTGATGGAGATCCCTCTGCAGTGGGAGATGGATTAGAATGCCTATCTCTATGCTCTTCACCCTCTAGCTCCCCCTGAGAAGGTACCTCCTCTGATCTTTCTTTTTCGGAGCCATTGAAGTTCTCTTCTTCCATTTCTCTTTTATTCTTCTCATCCATCTCTTGCACATACTAAGAGACTTGAACGCCCATTCTTTTCAGGAGGTTGGCACCTACCCAATTCTTCTTCAGCACAGACACTTGCAGATAAGCCTCCCCATTGAGTGGAACATTGAAGTGCAAAAATATTTTTGTAAGCCATACATTGTATGGCACAACCACATCTGTTCTCTGGGGCAAGTGACCAAAGGCACTAAAAATGAGCTTTGGGAGGCTGAACCTTTGGTAAGAGTATATTTTCCATAGCGTCCGGGCCTCAGCGATAGTAACCTGCTCCATAGCCCTAGCTTGGGCATGATCATGCATTCAAAAACCTTTTAGAGCATTCGAAGCTCGATATCTAGATCTCTCGTGGATATATGAATCGGTTGATGTTTACTCATGGTCAGTGGACAATTGATTAAATACTTCCTCCTTCGTCAACCCATCATCCTCCTCAATATCCATAACACTGGTATTTCAGCTAGATGTTCTTTCAAGGATAATTCAATAGTACCAAAATCTATTTCCATGCCCTTCACCATCAACCTCAATGTGTGAGGATTCCAGTTGAAGTAGAATATGAGCACCAACTCCCTATATATGGGTGCATCATATTCTAATAGGTCACTCTAACCTCGGTAGTTTACCATTGATTGAATATCAGACTTACATTCATCTAGAAAATCAAAATCTATCTTCTTTTGCACATGAATCGACCTAATCAACATTGAGGTATAGAACTTGAACTTGCGTTCTTCCCCACTAAAATAGTATGCCGGCAAACTTCGTCATCGGTACCTTTCTTCCCTCTACTTCTGCAAGAAAGGATTTTAGGTCATACATTGAGATTCGTGGGTCCGCCCTTCCTCCTACCCTATCTTCTTTGGATGCCCTTTCATTTACATTGGGTTGGGACGAACGGTTACCTACCCAAGTGCCCAATCGGGTCCTCCTTGATGATTATGATTGAGAGGGGTCCGATCCTTCTTCCGGCCTAGGCCTTTTTGCACTCCCCGAACCCTTAGAGACTATTCTCTTGGGTGCCATTAATTCAATGTCTGGGTGTGGGAGTGACTATTGTTGAGAAAATGGAAACAATAAAGGGTGAAAAATCGCAGGTGAATGGGGCCTAGAGATGGGAGGAGGTAGGGAGAGCTAAGAGGAGGAGATGGAAAACGAATCGACACCCAGGTTTTTGACCTATTTGAATCGGCGGGCGCTCGAGAAATGCTAGGCACTTGTAGTGGAAGGTGCCTGGTATACAGCCACCTGTGTTCATAGCAACAATTAAATTAATGGGGGTTTTTTTTCTACATTTAACACTTAAGTATTGTGCAATATATATGGACCGAGTGGGTTATATAAAATAATGTTACAAATTAGGACTTGGGTGTTTTGGGTGTAATTGACAAATGATTATAATGGGGTGTCTTTATAATTTAAAAATATAATTCATTAGTTTTATGCTCAATTTAAATTTTATTTAATGCTAAAATATGCAATTGACGCATTTGATTTTAATGGTCTGAAGTATTTTTATGTAATTATTGGCAAGTAATTGACACTAGTTGTGTTTTTTTTTAATTTTAAAAAATATAATTGAAAATTTAATATTGAAAAAAATTATGCATACCAATCGCAGCCGAATCCAAGTAGCTGCGTTTGGTATGCATATTGTTTTTTATAATAATGTATTATTTAATTTAAATAACATACTTTGTACTAACCTTTTTTATAAAAACTATATATTTATACATAACTAATTTAAGTATTTTGGTTAATTTTTTTAAGCACAACTGGCCTGACCGAGTTAATTATTTTTTAAAAAATACTTTAAAAAACACTTAGGGATCCTATGATCTTAGGGTAGGTAGGTCGATTGAATGTTTTAATTACCATTCAATTCTAAGAAATAGTTGGATGAATAATTTTTTTTAAATATACCCCAGCCAAGTATTATTTAATGTTTTGATTAAATTAATAAAATAAAATGCAATTGGCTAGGAAGAGTTTAATTGGGTGTTTTTGTTACCTTTTTTAAATGCAATTGGTATGGAAAAGTTCCATTTGGTAAGTGGGAGAGTTTTATTTAGTGTTTTAGTTTTTTTTTTTAAAAATGTAACTGGCTTGGCTGAATTTTGTTTGGTGTTTTAGAAAATTTTTTATTTTTAAATGATACCAACTCCCTATTCGAGTTTTTAAAGTATTTTGGTTAAATTTAACAAAAGAAAATACACACAACTAGCCTGACCGAGTTTTGTTTGGTGTTATAGTTAATTTTTTAAAACGCAAATGGCCTAGTTTTATTCTGGTTAATTTTTTTAAATATTCCATGTGGTTAAAAATGGTTTTAAAACCAAAATACCTAATTAAACTCTAGGAGTTGCGTTTTGAAAAAGAACCGTGAAGAAAATTTTATTTATTTATTTTTCTCTAAATTTTTTTTCAAAATGTTGGAACGGGGTGGCGGTATCTCGAGCACCTGCTGATCAAATGTGCTCGCGAATCGACAGCCTCTTAAAACACCACAGTTTGAAACGCAACTCACTCCCTAGTCCACACCTCCAATTCTTTGAGCTTTCCCCTCTTATAACACCAAGTTTCTTCATTTCCCATTGATTTCCCTCCACCATTATCCTCCAAAAGGTATACTCATTCCATCGAGAACTTGATTACGGAGTCTGCCTTCCTGTTCTTTGCAATGGAGGAGGCTCGACACTCCATTTACATTCTCCCCAAAGAGAGTACTAGTGGAATCAAAACTATTGCCCCATGTATGAATTACCCTAATATTATTACTTCAATTTGTAGCTACATTGCACCATAGATTTTACTTAAAATATGCCCTAAAATAGGGGTTGGGGGTGGGGTCAGTTGTGTAACTATTTTAATTTAAAGTGCATGGTGTTTAGTTAATGATGAAGGGGAGGGGAGGCGGGGGGGACGCATTTTCAGGTTAAACCCACATCGGGTTGAGTTGCAGTTGAGTGGTAGGCAATACCGCAGGCATCCACCACACCGACTGCGGGACCGGAGGTATGGCAAGCGGTAGGTGGACTTAATTTACAAGGCCGTGGGTGAAAGTTTCATGCTCATCCTTGTTCAAATCATGTATTTTTTATAATTTAGAATCTTGAAGGTACTAATTTTCATATAAAAGTGCAATAATATTTTACAATATTTTTTAATTAATTTGATTTTATATTGAACTATGAGTAGGGGCATGGTTTTGTTAACCCACGAGGGCAATGACGCCCTTCATACGTACATGGATAAGTTTGAGTAACCCACCATGTTGAATTATCCAGTTCTTATGGGGATGGATAAAACATGGATTCAAGAGCCAAACAAGCTGAGCAAGAAGTATATGGATGGTGTTTAATAATTTCTGAAGTTTGTACAAGTAAGCATGGAAGGGGATAGCACAATATTTTGTCCATGTAGGGCCTGTGACAATCGAGTGTTACTGTCGCTGGTAGAAGTAGGACAACATTTGTATAAGCATAGGATGACCGGACACTATACAGTCTGGGTCCATCATAAAGAAAATAGAGTCTCAATGGTGGAGGTGGAGTAGCAACAAGACATCATAGGACTATCATTAGGTACCTTTGAGTGTGACGGAGATGTTGCAGGGATGCTACGGGATCTGTAGGATGCTTGTGGAGCACAGGTAATAGACACTAGTAATAGGGAGACGAGGGCTCATTCAAAATATGAAAAGTTGCTTGAAGATGTGCAACGTGAATTATACCCCTGGTGTGAGAAGTTTTCTTTATCGGGCTTACTGGTGAGGTTGATGAGCGTAAAAGTAGCTGGCCGATGGAGTAACAAATCTGTGGACATGCTATTGGAGCTTTTGAAAGAAACTTTAGTAGATGGAGAGTTATTACCTACAAATTACTATAGTTCCAACAAGGTTATAAAAGATTTGGGCCTTGGATACACCTTAATTCAGAATATGACTATGCTCTATTCTGGAAGGAACATACCAATCTTCAGGCTTATCCAACATGTGGAACTTCAAGTTAGAAAAATAGTGGGGCAAGTGATCAAAAAAAGATTCCTCGTAAGGTGTTGCGCTATTTCCATCTTATTTCTAGGTTACAGAGGTTAGTCGGGTCGACAAAGAAGGCACCTGATATGGTATGGCATGAGGAAGGTCGTGTTGATGAGCTTAGCGTCATGCGACATCCTGCGGATTCCATGACCTGGAAAGAATTTGATAAACACTTTTTGGCTTTCACAAATGAGCTGCGGAATGTCAGGCTTAGGTTGGCGAGTGACGATTTCAATCCATTTGGTAATACGGCCACAATGCATAGCACGTGGCCACTTGTCCTACTGCCATATAACCTACCTTCGTGGAAGTGTATGAAAGAACAATTCACTATGATGACCCTACTTATTTCGGGTCCTAAAGTTCTGGGTGTAGACATTGATGTTTACATGCAACCACTGCTTGATAAGCTGCTAGCACTCTAGGGTGAGGGGGTCCAAACCTTTGATGCACCATTGAGATAACAATTTTAGATGCGGTCTGCGGTGATCTGGACTATAAATGATTTCCCTGCATATGGAAATCTCTTTGGGTGGTCAACCCACGGTTATCTTGCCTGTCCCAGTTGCAATAAAGATGCAACATCCAAATGGTACACATCCAAAATCTGTTTTATGGGACACCATTTTTTCTTACCTCCTGACCACGTCTGGTGGAGAAACAAGGACTTTAATGGCCAAACTAAGACCCGACAAGCCCCAAGAGAACTATCTGGGATGGGGCTCTTACAACAATTACAACTACTACCAAATAGAGTAGTGGGAAAGCACCCATCCATATTAAAAAAAAAGAAAATGTGGAAAAGATGAGCTGAATTAGACCAAGGAAAGTATCTTTTGGGATTTTCCATATCGGTTGAATCTTATGATCCAACATAATCTTGATGTAATGAATGTGACCAAGAATGTCTATGATAACCTATTGGGAACCTTGCTAAACATTGAAAAGAAGTTAAAGGATACACATAATGCGTGTCGAGATCTGGAGAGGTTGGGTATTAGAAAGGACTGCCCCTTCGCAAAGACAAAGAGTGCTATGTGAAACCTACAACATGTTACACATTGCCACTAGCATCCCGCAGAGGCTTCTGTGCTTTCCTAAGGGATGCTAAGTACCTAGATGGATATGCTACAAATTTATCAAGCCATGTGAATGTAGAGGATGGCATGGTGCATGGTCTAAAGAATCATGATAGCTATATCATGTTACAACATACCCTTCAAATGGGCATGTGGGGATTCTTGTGCAACGACATCTCTAATAACATTTCTGGGGTCGGTAGCTTCTTCAAACAACTATGCTTGAATACCTTAGAGGAGAGTGTACTGATGCAACTCATAAACAATATTTCTCTGATTTTGTGCAAATTAGAACATTTTTGATGTGATGGTGCATTTGTGTACTCATCTTCCTAGCAAGGCATTGCTTACCAGACTTGCGCAGTATAGATAGTTGTTTTTAATTGAAAGGTACTCTCAAAAACTCTACGCCTAGGGCATCTTCCAAAGTACTTCAAATAGTCAATAACTTACCATACCTTTTTTTAGGTTTTTAGGCAGTCTTAAAGCGAATGTACGTAATAGAGCTAGTTCTGAGGGTTCAATTACAGAGATGTACAAAGTTACGGAATGTGTTATGTTCCTATCAATGTGTCTAGAAGACGTTGAAACTTGCATTAATCGATAGAAGCGAAATGTGGATAGTAGATATAACAACGAGAAGGGGTCCATCTCGATTTTCGCTCAAAGGGCACAATCCTTTGGATGTAAGAAGAAATGTAGACAGCTATCCCATGAAGATGCATTGACCGCACGGCATTATGAAGATGCATTGACGGCACAACATTATGTCTTGTACAATTGCGCAAAAATACAAAAATATCTTAGGTAATCTTATTTATGTCCCAAATTGACTTATTATGTTGACCACCATAACTAGTTCGCTACACATGAAAGGCCAGTAATTTCATCTTATCTATCCTAGCTCTTCTTTAACATCAGTGAACATGAAGATGAACTAAAAAGGTAAGGTCAAATTGAGATCCAAAAAATACAGGATGAGCACTTTCCAGCATGGTTTCAGAAGTGAGTAAGTTTATCCTACTTATGTTTCCACCCAAATGATGAACTAAGCATATTTAATAACTTGGACAGATACACTACACAAGTAACTATGCTCGCCACTTTGTTAACACATTGAAATAACTTATACAGATGAATCAACTATATTCGTAGAGTCCAAATCAAATATCGGAGGAGATATGGTCCCTAACAAATGATCCACTTATAGAGTAGTCAATGACATGTTTAGGATGCATTATGGATGGAATTAGATTTTGCACCATAGAGCTTGATAAACAACACAAAACCCAAAATAGCGGTGTTGTTGTGCAAGGGGATCCATCGGATGAGGTAGCGAATTTCTATGGATGGTTGCAACATGTGATAGAGTTGCCATATATACTTGGGTACACATGCATCCTATTTCAGTGTAACTGGTATGACACTAGTAGGATCAGGAATCAAGTTCGACCCTCATTTCACAAGTGTCAATGTCAGTCGCCTTTGGTATGGGGATGACCCCTTCGTCCTGACATCTTAAGCTAGGCAAGCTCACTACTTGGATGATACAAAGCTAGGGGCACCATGGCAAGTGGTTCAACATTACATTAATCACCATTTGTGGAATATTCGGCAACACAAAGTCAGGGGGTTACGTAAAGGGGAGGGCATCTTGGAGGAAGAGCACAGAGAGCAAGAGGATGAGCAGTTAATGAATGATCTTGTCAAGGTCTCAAGTGACCTCTAGGTATCAAATTTGAAAAGAGAGGTACATCTCGATGAAGAAAATGAGAATTTTATCAGTGTCTCAAAAGTGGATGGGATTTCTGACCTTCAAGAAAATGTTGCTCAGGATTCGGTTGTTATGGATATAGAACATGAAGATCATGATTAGGGCATAGTACGCTAAACTCCCAATTTGTAGTAAGGCACACATAGGCTTTCTTGCATATTTTTCACATGTTATTCATTCAAATTTACCTTAATTATGAAGTTTACATTAGTTGCTCATCATTTGCATGTTGCTTTAGGTCAAAACTTCATGAAAATTGAGTTTTAATTGACTTGGGGTGGGAGGCAGTATGTGGAACTAGCTGCAGTGTGATATTTGGTTAAATGCCCATACCCATCTCCCTGCCTGGTGGCGGGAGATATGGAAGGCGCTTGCCATGGTAGGTGATTCCACGGGCGCCTGCTCTAAGCAGAAGAGGTCCTATTCATGCTAAGGTAGCAACTTTTTGTCCACCAATCTAGTGTAGGAGTTTTGCATTTTAATAGAACAACGTATTCATATTTGCTTTATTCATGATATGAATATTTTGACAAGTATTGTTCTTATATTTTGTAGTTATTTTATAATGTTCTTTGGACGCGGTCGAGGTTGGGCTCATTTTACACGGCCTGCATGCATTGCCTCTGATGTGCCTCCTATACAAGAGGATAATGTGGACATCCCACTGCCTGTGGAGCAGGCATCTATTGGGACCCAGGAGTCTACATGCCCCCTTAGCCCCCAATTGCCACCACACAGCAGCTCGTGCCCCAATGCCTCTGGCTTGGAAATGTAGGACTTTCCTTTGTCATTAAGGACACCAGCTGCATCAAGTGGTTTGTTTTCATTACTGTACATTTCTTATATGGCCTTAACCTTTACCCACATGTATTGTAAGTTCTGCCAAACTAAATACATTTATTGATGTCTGACACACTATCATTATTTCTTGACAGGAAGCAAAAACAGAAAATGGGGTTCCTCGAAAAACTCATTTATCAATGATATGAAGAGAAACCTCAGTGTATTGCCAATTGAGATCCTTGACATAGGGAAGCTGACAATTGAACAAGGTTGAAAGTATCTACCAAGGACCATTTGCTATATTGTGAGGGCATTAGCATCGATGGCAGACAAGAAGAAATGAGCATACATCACTAAAGAGGAAAAGCAATCCATGATTGCTAAATTAAAGGTAAAGAAGGGTACATCCATAATTTATAGATCTAGCTAGTGTTAATATATTCTAACCTTGTTATCATCCTTTTTTAGTCATGCTTTGATATCAAGGATTTTGATCAGGATTGGGTTAAAATGATCATTGAGGACTACTTCAGGACTAGTTACAAAATAGTCCAAAAAGATTATCATGATCGCTACTCTAAAGTGATAAGTACAGGTGCAGATCCAGTATTGTTCACCACCTGCAGGAGTGAAGATTCCCAACTAGACCTTCCTCTACACTTACTTTGCTTTCCTAGAATTTGAGGTATATACCATTTTAATATGTTCTTTACACCATTGTTTGGAGCATACACTATAGGTAGACTATTTTTCCCCAAACATAACTTGCGTGTTCCCCCTGCTTGCTTCAATGTAGCACAAGTCCTCGATGGCTAAGGATAATAGGAAGAAGTTAAAGTATACATATTGCATGGGGCTAAAGCCATTTATGGTTATTCTGGCTGAAAGGGTACGGATCATATTATTTATAATTGCAATTTTCCATCTTTATGTAAAATCAGTACTTTCATGCATGATAAATATAATATTTTTTATGGAATAGGAAAATGATAACCCTGATAGCCAAATCGACCAAATTATACTATTCAAGGAGACCTAGATGGGCAAGGCAGATGGCAAATTCATAGCTCCAGAGGTAGAGGATGCATACGTGAGTACAACTAACTATTTATTTATTTCATAGACCTGGATTTCTAGCCACTATGTTGTCTTCTAACCCCTTCTAACACTTTTTTTCTAAACCTGCAGAACAAAATGGTAGAGCTATAAGCCGTAAGCTAGGAGTCTGTAGAGTCACCCCTCACACCAAATGATGTCTACGATAAAATAATGGGAAAGCACTCTGGATACGTTAAGGGTTTAGAACACATTCTAAAGGCAATGAAGAGTTAGTTCAGTTTCAATTGTTCTTCCCCATCAAATGTGGCACTCCGCTCATAGCTAGCTTCCACATAGGATCAGCTGAGCTCCACCAAGGAAGAACTTAAGAGTATAAAGGAAGAGTTAGCAATAGCCAATCAATGGATTGATGCACTATCAGATGAGGCAAGACACATAAGGTTATTGCTAGAGTCATGGTTCAATCAACCGACACCTTCCTCATTGGCCACATCTCAGTTGGGCATTCTAGATTTTTCTAGAGGTAATTTAATGAGTTAAAAATCCTAGATTATTGCACACTGACTATATTCTTATTTCAAATAATTCATGCCCTAAAATTTCATGTGAATAGGTCTGTTCAATAATGAAAAGAGTCAACGAAAATGACCTCCTTATGAAGAATATACGCTATAGCTTCCCAGTAGTTTAAGAGAGGCCTCGACCTATGAGTGACCCTCAAAGTTTTCTTCTTTGTTTATTTCAATGGCTGTGAAGGATTTTCTATTTTACTCTTCTAAGAATGTGTAAAGTAATCATAGCTAATGTTTGTTCATTCACAAGATTTCTTAGACATGTATGATGTGTAATTTTGAGTTTAATGTTATATACAATGCTTTTATATTTCTTATTTCCAAGTATTCACTTTTACTTTTGAAAGAATAGTTATCATTATGGTAAATAAACATGGCAATTACCCAAATATTATAGGACATTGTGTAGTGGACTTTAGATCTAAAGCAACCAAAAAATTAGCTGCATTTGGCCAATCATAGCCAAAAAAGCCAAAAAAATCTGGCTGCATTTGGCTCTGGGTTGGCTGCTTTTGCTCAGATGCAGCCAATTTTTTTGGCTTTTGCTACATTTGAGCAAACACTGTCATTTTGGGTTGGTTGTGTTTGCTCAAACGCGACCAAATGTTTTGGCTACGTTTGGTCAAACGTAGCTAGAAAAATGACTGCGTTTGCTAGCAAATGCTACCATAAAAAAATGGTTGCCTTTGGCCAATTGCGACAAGGCAAAAGTAGTCGTTTGACAACCATTTTTTTGGTTGCATTAGGCCTAATGCAACCTAATGCAACCATTTTTGGACTTAATGCAACCAAAAAGTTGGCTACGTTAGGTTATTTTTGTTGTAGTAATTGTCATAGATGGTTAAACTGTCAAAAATGTGGGTTATCTTCATTAGTTGCATTAAGATTAGTTGCTCCTTCAAGTAATAATTGCATTTGCTAAAGAGTCTATTTTGCCACTCATTGCTTTTGCAAAAATGTCATATGAAGCATGGCAAAAGCTTGCACACCTCTTTGCCAATCTGACATGTTCTTGCATTATGAGTCTGAAAGAAAGCCTTATACTTACCAAACGGGATTCTCGTTCAGTTGTCAAATATCAGTAACTTATGAAAGGTATTACTGATGAATTAGTTTTTACTAAATGCACTTGTTGAAGATGACAACTTAATTCTTCATATTCTTAAGGATCTCTATTGCAACTAGAGTAACAAAAAGTCTGATCATATTTGAAGAGCTTCATTGATAGACTCATAGAATACAAGCAATATCTAAAGAGAGAAGAACCTAGTGGTGATATTCCTATTATTACTGACTACACAAAAAGATTCAATAAAGGAAATATCAATTGGGCTAATTAACATTGTAATATGTGGACATGGGATAGGGTGGATCTGGTGGAGATTTTAGAATAATGAGATAGAGTGGATTCGATGAAGATTTTGAAAAAGTACAATGATGTAGAGTTATCACTGACTTTTTGGCCAAAAAAGTCATGATAAAATTTCAACTGCATAGTCACAACTTAAAATTTGGGTATGTGTCCGGTTATGTGATTGGAAGGTGTTAGGCACTAATCATATCTATGAAAATCATGGTTTCAAATCAATTGGTTATAGTTTCTTTATAGAAAATGCAAAATGCTATATGCAAAAAATTTCTAAATGAAAATTAATGGAGAATTATCATGCCATTTCCTAAAAAAATAAAGAAAATATAGAAACTCACCCCAAGGATGTTGGCAATATGACATGAATGCACGAACCTCGATAAAGACTCGATAAACTCTCAAAAGCACTAAAAAAACTCTCAAAACAACTATTCTCCTCTCTAACTTTAATTTCTTTCTAATTTCTTTGTCTAATTTCTACGTGATTTCTAAGGGATGAAAGGCCCCATTTATAGTTGTTTTTAGGCTGACATTTCTTATAATTTATAAGTAGCTTAATTATAAGATAAAGATAATGATAAGATTTTTAAATAACCTCAAATTAATTCTTTCTTAAATTATTTTTCCATGATTTTTTAATAACTCAACAAAAAGTACTTTATTAGATAATGTTTGGGTTTACTATGGGTAAGATTAAGGGCCACATTCACTATTGAACAGGGCCCATCTTAGTTCACCACCACAAGATATTGTCCTCTTTGGTTGCAGATCGACTACACTCACATGGTTTTCCACAACGCATCATCCAAGGAGGACTGCATGAAACTTATCTACCAACACATGTTGTCCTAACCAAGTAATGTGATCAGAGAAATATCATATACCTAACACCCCCTGATGATTAAATTATAATTTCTCACAAGTGCATGAGTGTATAGCAGTACAATGTGCTTAGTAAGGGTCGATCCTGTAGAGAACTATCAAACTGATTCAATTATATTTAGTTACTAATACTAAGTTGTCCTAAATCTAAAAGATAATTTAGAGACTAAGTAATTAAAAGTGTAATGTAAGATAGAAAATAATGGCTTAAGTAATGTAAAATAGGTTTAGGTTGCAAGAGTCTAGGGATCTGGCTTCACCACTCAACCATATTCATTGTTGTTGAGATGTTGGTATCAATTCAGGATCTTGGGTTCGTTCTATTCACTGTATGATTATTATCGTTAGGCATCTGGGTTTAAATCAAGTATGTTCTCCCATTCCAATTACCTATGGCATGTAGTGTAATTGAGATTGAAAACTCAAGAAGATTAGAAGAACTTTAATGAACCAAGTAGAATAATTTAGCATATAGCGTCTACCTTAACCATCTACTCATTCATTCAAAAGAGCACAGTACATGGTTTAGCATATGACGTCTACCTTGACGATGTAATCAAAGATAATCTAGCCAATTCACATAATTGGTGATTAGATAATTAAATAAATCAGATGATTGCATTATACAAAATAAATGAAACAAGACGATATTAAAATAATAACCCAACAATCTCTGTTAATAGTGAATATCATGGAGGGCTACATCATTGCCTTAGAAAAAGAAATTTAGTTCATAATAAAAACAAAAATAAAACTTTCTAAAATATGCATGATTGCAGAACTCAAAACCTTCTATGGCTCCCTTAGAAAACTTAAATAACCAAAGCAGTAGGGTTTTAGTAGAACTCCTCCACGAATTGCATTGCTTTTATGCATAGAGATCCTCTTTCAATAATAACTCTATCTTTATACATAAAAAGATAGCTTCCATGCATAAAAATAAGAGTTCCAAAATAGATAAATTTGTTGCACATCTGGTTTCCAAAGATGCCTTTCAAAAATTGCAACAGCTTACGCATTCCAAACTTCAAAAAATTTTAGCAACTTAT
>JAYJMB010003683.1:0-13786 GCA_036873735.1 Pouteria campechiana
GGTTCATTCCAAAGGAGACCAGTCCCGGTCATGACGTTCCGTTCGCATTTCGTTTCTTCCTCATTATTTACTATGCCATGATCTGACTTCTTGAGCGCTCTCTCCGCAGCGTTTCGAACACATGTCCCAAATCCATGTCCATGTCTATGTCTGAAACATACTAAAACATTTCATAATCCATGTCCCAAATTATGCCCCATATCTGAAAACCTAAATTCCATGTTCCATTGTGAACTGTGTCCCAAACACAGTAAAACCCTTACGTAATTAGGAAAATCTCTTTGGATTTTTGACCCCGTCTCCCAGACATAGAAAACGCAGTACGGAGGGTGTGCGACGAGGACTGCTTCAAATTTCCCTCACTCACGGCAGCGTGCCATCTTCTTGCCTTGTCTACTCTGCTTCCACTCTTGCCGAACCAAAAATCAGTCTCTCTCCTCCGATCTGCACTAGCTTCCACATCTCTCATATAAATTTTTCAGGTTTGTTTCTGCAGGTCTGCTATCCCCAAATCCCCTAACCTGGAGCAAACTTTGAAAATTGGCCAATTCCTCTAAGTCTCATCCACAATCGTAAAGGAGCTGTCAAACCTGCTACTCTAGCAAAGGAGAAGTTTTTTAAATAAGTCATATTCGTTCCACTCATTCATTTTCATTATTATCATTGTTTTTTCTAAAAGTTGTATTAGATTCACAACAACCCTATATACTTTTGTTATTACTTCAAGTGATATAACTGTTCAAGCTTCTGTCGATTAGAAATATTTGAACTGCACAGCAGTTGTTTAATTAGATGTCTACTAGATTTAATTTCTTTAAATTAAATAATTCTTCTTTTATTTAATTCCTATCCATTGATTTTATTATTATAGTTTTCAATTGCAGATGGATTTGTGATTAGTAAAATAAATCCAACTTTACAAATTAAATGGTTGTTTATCTGAATTTTTACACTGTGTATCATGTTCTATAGTGATTAGCAGATTTACTCAAGGGCAGTGTTATTATCTGTGTTGACACAGGTTGCTTTAGGTCCATGGATTTACATGTAGATATTGTGAACGTAAATGACAGGGATGGGGCAGTTTCCCCTGATCCAAATGGACGGGGTGTCCAAATAGGCAGTATAATAGTCGATAATATGGATGCACGTGGCAGTGTTGTACAAAATTCATCAATAGGAATACGTGAATTTTGTCTCAAAGCTCCTATTGATCTAACCCCAAAGATTGGCCAGCACTTTGATAATGAGGAAGATGCTTATCAGTTCTACAATAATTATGCAAAACTATGTAAGAAAGAGCTATACAAGAAAGTTGGTCAATGGAGACATATGTGGTCGGGTTTTTCAATGCTCTAAAGAGGGATTAAGGAAGGTCAAACCCACTGAAGTAGATTGCCCGCCGACCAACTCAAATCATCCACATGAAGCTTCAAATGCGGAAACCACAGAGAAGAATAAGCGAAAGTCTAAAGAGAGATGTCTCACAAGATGTAATTGCATGACATTACTTAGGGTTTCTAAACGTGGGGGTTGTGATAAGTGGGTTGTTACAAGATTTATACTTGAACATAGCTATTGTCTAGAATCACCTAATAAATCTCATTATTTATGATCACATAGGAATGTGCCGGATTGTCAAGTAGATATTGTGGAAGGATTGAATCAAGTTGGGGTTGATGTAGCAAAGGCATTAGACTTTATAGCTTGTGAGGCAGGTGGGTTAGAGAATTTGAGGTTTTTCATAGTTAGACATTAGAAATGCTTACAGAAGGTGACGTCAATCCAAGTTTAGTGAGAGATAGATGCCTTGTTACAATACTTTCAGAGTCAATCAAAAGTCGATCCTCAATTTAGTTTCGACCTACAAGTGTATGGGGAAGGACATCGGATGCCTTTTTTTGGGTTGATAATGCAACCAAAATTGATTATGGGGCATTTAGTGATGTTGTGTAGTTTGACACTATGTATAAGATAAATGAATATGATATGTCATTTGGACTATTTGTTAGCATTAACCATCATAAACAATCAATATTACTTAAGGTGGGACTGCTTTGTGATGAGACCATAACTAATTTTAAATGGTTATTTAAAGCATGACTTAATATGATAGGAGGTGTAGCTCATAAAGTAATAGTGACTAACCAAGATGTTGCTATCTCAACGGTTGTAAGAGATGTATTTCCTCAAACCCACCATGTTTATTGCATAGGGAACTTGAATAAAAAATTTAAAGAAAAGATGGGTATTGTGATCTATAAAAATCCAACTTTTCATAAGACTTAGTCCAATTGCATATACAAAAATGAGACATTAGATGAATTTGAAAAGACATGGGATAATATGATTGGTACTTATGGCTTGCATGATCACTCATGGTTGCAGTGACTGTATAATATCAGAATTGCATGGGTATCTGCTTATGTTAGATGTCATTTTTTAGCTAGCATGACAACTACAAGGAGATCTGAGAGCATGAATTCATTATTTGATAAATATGTGTATCGCAACACAAAATTGTTGGAATTTGCATGTGTATATGAACAGGCTACTAAAGGAAGGCGTTAGGTAGAAAAGAGATGCTAATTGTAAAATAATATATGGCATGTCAATTATGAAAATACAGCATACTATTGAGTGTGATATAGTAAAAGTATATATAAAGGAGATTTTTTTTGGAATTTTAGAAAAAGGTTAAGCAATTCTAGTATTATTTTGCAAAGATTATTGTGTTAGAAAACCATATAAATCAATATATTGTTCATAATTATTCAAGTGGTGATCCCGAAAGGGTTAGAAGAGTTGAATGGGATAATGAAAATAGAGTGGCCACATGTTCATGCAAAAAGTGGGAGTTTTCAGGGATAATAAGTATACATATTCTTACAATATTTCATGTACGAGAGATCTTCAATATGCCTGAAAGATAATATAGAGGAGGTAAACCCAAAGACCTAAGGAAAAGATTATACAGCAATAATATGCCACAATATCAAGTGTTGAAAATTCAAAGATTATACAGCACCACAGCTTAATGCAAAAATGTGGTAAAATTATTCATGATGAGATCAGTGATTTGGCTCTTTATAAAATTATTTTCAAAGGCTTGAAAATGATTTAAAAATCAATAGAAAAATAGAGGAGAGAACATGTCTCGGATGCACGTGATGATGCTGAAGGGAGTGGTGCCAACTTCAATAACGAAAGTTTGGGGGTTATACATCAGCCAAATTTAATATTGCCCTCAAATGATGAAATGACAACCCCACTAGCTAATGCCCTAATTGATGGGGTATATAGCCACAACTCCCAACCAATTGCAATGTTAGATCCACATAGCGTGAAAACAAAAGGTCGCACTAGTAAGAGATTCAAGTCAACAATTGAGGTGACTGGGAGAATTAGGGCTGGTAAGCTATGTCGCGATTGCAAGAAAATTGTTATTGGGCATAATAGGAGAAATTGTCTATCAATAAGAACCTCCAATCCTATGCCTGATTTATCCACAGTAATCTTCACCAGAAAGGTACTTTATGCTTACCTTTTATTATATTAAAGTTTCATATATATGTTTGGGTTGTTATGCTGATGACATACTAACGGAATCATCATTAGCTATCGTAGAATACTTCATATAACTTCTTCATTTGAGGGTACAAGTTCACCATATTCTATAAGAGTTTCTTATAAATGCAGTTTTGAAGCACGTATCTTGATTTCTTATATAGATAAGAACCCAGTGAGGCAATTTCTTAGTTGTGCGGGTTATTTTGTGAGTGTCTTTATACTTCTCTTTAGTGTCTTGTATAAACATGTTGATATAATTGACAATGTTTTAACTGTCTTATTACAGGATGGTCCTAGAAAATGTTCTTTTTTCGATGGGTGGATCCCCCTCTATCTGATAGAGGGCATCAGTTTAGAAAAGATCAAATGCATGAGATCAAGAGGTTGAATGGTCAACTATATGCTATGCATGAAAAGAACCAACAACTAAAATCAAAGGTTCAAGAAATGCAGCATATTAGAGAGGAGTTATGGTGATATAAGGCCAATTGCAAGGCATTGGAGACAGAGGTTAAGGCATGCAAGAGAAGATTGTAAATTTTTTATTTTATAGTGCTTATATTTGTCATAGTGTGGCTTATGTAGACATTGAAGTACTTCTCTGTGAAGGCATCTTTTGAGACAATGGTCTTCAACTTGAACTATCTAAAATATTTTTTCTTGAAATGCGATTTTAGATAGTTATTTATACGCATCTACTATGATTAGACCAGAGAAGACCTTTATTATATTATTGTGATTTAGGGCGATTGGAAGGTCATTGCACCTCTTTGTTCAACTTGTAATCTTTTTTTTTAAAAGGTTTCCATCCCGGACATGGAGGTTCGATTTGGGGCATTAGCCAAAGTCCCTTGTCCCACATCCCATACCCATGTCCATGTCCCAAGTCTAATGCCTATGTCCCAAGTCCCATGGCCATGTCCGGGATCCCATGCCCATGTCCCAAGTCTCATGCCCATGTCCATATCCCAAGTCCAAAGTCTTAAGTCTCATGCCCATGTTTGGGATTCTCATGCCCATGTCCCACTTAAGAGTCATAATTATCCACGTACTCTAGCTTATGAATTATTCATATTATAAAGCATGAAAAAATTAAAAATTGACTCAAATAACTGATAGGATATAGGCAAATATAACCATAATAGGTTAATTTTCAATGTCTGACATGATACTCAATAATCGAATACAATATAATCTAAACAAAATACTCCATATCACATATGTAACAATCTGAAGTCTCATTCAATGGACTTTTTGGAGGCTTATTAGAAGGCTTGATATTCTTTATTTATGAGAAGATGCATGCATCCTTGTTAAGGTGGAGAAGAGTGCATTCTTATTTTCAAGGCTAGACTTAATTTAAGCATTAATCCAAGAACATGTTAGCATCCCTTAGTATTCCCAGCCTTTCTTCTCCAAGTCCAAAACTTCTCAGGCCTTCTTTTATTTCAACCATTGCTACTAATAGACAACGAGAAGCCAAATACTTGGTGGGGGTCGTGGAATACCACTCCTGAGAAGAGAGCGTTATGCAAGATCGAAGAACTATGCAGAGAGATACAATGTTGCAGACTTCTCTATGAGAATTGCAACTCGTCGAGCAAGACATAATTCTTTCATGGGCAAAGTGCTTTTCCAAGGTAAACTACAAACGTCAATGGTTACAGGATGAGATTGAAAATGTTACAAGAACGGCAGAGTGCATCCAACATTCTGCACCCGACTACTTTTTTGGTTCCAATCAACGTGAAATAAGTCAACTCCTTCAAGAGTTAGAGACGATGTACCCATGGTTAGATACCAGTTCTCTCCGTTGTGCTCTTTGTTTTAATTTTGATATATAATACATATTTTAAATAAATTGATATATAAATATATTATAATTTATCTTGCTAGAATATTTGCACATTCTGTATATCCATTATTTTTTTGTTAATTCTCTAGTGATGCATAACTATTTAAATGCTTAGAACTACGTGAATATTTCATCATTGTTTATGATGTTTCAAGTTGCATAGGAGCGTCAATTGGGTGTTGGGAGATTAAGAATGCATAGATATTTATTACTGTTTGATGATATTCATTTGAATCGACATTTATCCCACAAGAAAATTTCTATAAATGCCCGAACTGCATCTGAAGCATCTTAGACCTCATCTTCCTCAACAGTGAAAAACTCATCTACTGCAAAGATGTCTAGCTCTCCACATAATGGATCTTGGGATGTATTCTAAAGGATCGGGCTAGACTAGAAATCGATAGTCTAGAGTGGGAGGTTTCCTAGTTGAAAATGCGACTTATGGATATGAAGCAATAGCAGCGGTAGATGATGCTAGGTTCGGCGCGAACTTATGCTATCCTCAACCAAGATCAAGTTCAGCTAGGAAGAGAACTCGAAAGATGGCAAGAGAGGATTCGAGACCTTCCTAGGACCTGCCCTAGAACAACGCCCAACCTTGACCTACTACACAAAACCATGTGGTGAATGGAGGTTGCAAACCCTTCAGTAAACTTTTCTAAGCTTTGAAGTATTGTGACCATTCATGAAGACTCTAACTCACCTACGAGTTAGTGAAGGGTGTGTAAAAATACACCATGTAGTTTTGGTAGTTATTTTGGTATATCTGTTAATTTTTTTACTTCTGCAAGAAGCATGTGGCAAACACTGGTCCATTTGTAAGACTCTATGTAAATACTTGGATGGGTCACAAACATATGAATCGACTATAGAGATTCATTGCAATAGTTATTATAATATAAGAGGGCTTATTATAGATATGGGACGTGGGACGTGGGCATGGGACTGGGAAATGGAAAATGGGACATGGGCATAAACAGTGAGACATGGGCATAGATAATGGGACATGGGACATGGACAGTAGGACATGGGCATGGGACATGGGCATTGGACTTGTACAATGGGACTTGGGTGCTTGGAACCATTCATCCCATGTCCGGATCTAATACCCATGTCCGGGAACCATTCATCCCACATCTGGGAACCGTTCGTCAATGTCCAGATTTATAATCTCGGACATGAGATGAGCGGTTCCAAGCGCCATGATGGACCTTCCCATGCCCAGGAACCGTTCATCCATGTTTGGATTCATATTCCACGTCCAGGATTATGAAGCCGAACATGGATGATTGGTTCCCAATGTCCATGTCCCACTACCCATGACTCACTCTCCATATCCCAAGTCCCACCCTTCATATCCCAAGTCCCATGTCCATATCCCATGACTCAAGTCCCATGTCCCATGACCCATGTCCATGTCCCATGTCCTATAATCCCAAGGCCACAACTAAACTTTGTAAGATTTCGCAGTCTTCGTCCTCCAATTTCACCAGTGTAAATTTGGCTGCAAATGGAGTAACCCACATCTAGCATAATCAAAAGCTTAGAAAGACCATCCCCTATACTAGTTCACTTGCAAAAATAAATTGAGATAAGATGCTAACTAACTTCCATAAGATAATAATCATTCTGTACACAGTGTAAGTATTACATATCAATGAGTACATATCAAAATTATAGATTATAGTATAAGTATTACATATCAATAAATACATATCAAAATTATAGATTTTAGATAAGTATTATATTTCAATGAGTACCTATTAAATTTTCAATTTACAGTGTAAGTACAAGAAAAAATGAATACATATCAAAGTTATAGATAACAGCTCCGTGGCAAAAAGAGATTTATTTCTTGGATTTGGGCTCCTATTTATTGGATCCAATCATCTTTGGTCTTTTGCAAGATACTTGAGGACCTATTTTTGATGTGACCATTGTTGCCAGAATCACTTGAGCCTATGTCGATGCAACTGGTAATGCTAATGGGGGCACGAGTGGAGGGATTACTCTGAGACTAGCTTAGTATTCAGGTGTGAGCATCTCAAGGTAGGAGGGGAGATACTCAACTTGAAAAGCTATGTTATTTGCTCTAAGTCTGCGAGCATATTCCTCTTGGTCTAAGTAGATGGGAGGAAGAGGAAGTGGTTTGTATGAAGGTGGTCTGATTTGGAAAGGTAATGGTTTGAGTTTAGTAGTAGAAGGTTTAGATGAAGGTGGTCTAGTTTAGAAAGGTGATGGTTTGAGTTTGGTAGTAGAAGATTTTGATGGAGGAAACTGGGGGATGAAAGAAGGGAGTTGGGTAGTAGAAGGTCTAGAAGTTGTCATTTTCTTTTTGAGGGGAGGTTTGGGCTTAGAACATGAAGCTTTAGAGCTGAAAGAAGGAGATTTGGATGGAGGAATCTAAGGGGCAAAAATGGAGGCAGCAACAACCTTTGTTTAGGAGTGAGATGTGGATACTATGAAATTTGCATTTCCCTATTCAGGATAAGAAACAATCCTCAAATTTGATCTATACTGGGGATATCCAAACTCTAGAAATGGAGATGGAATCCAAGCCAAAATGCATCAAGGTGCCTATTCCTATGGATGTGATACTCATCTTCTGGAAGATAAATGAAGTTAGGATCAGATGTGTTATTTATAGCATGAAATCTAACCAATGATCCTGAACCCACTCAAAGTGAAGGATTTTGAAGGAGTGGAGGTGGTGAGTTGGATGAAGTGGGTAGGACGTAATCACTCAGTATTTTATCTGTGATTGCATCACCATCTAGAAGTGGTTTGGGCTTGAAGTTCTTAGTTGGATCTTTCATAAATACAATACAGTTGAAGAAATCTTGATCTTCAAAATCTGGGAAAGGAAGATCAAGGAGAGTGACTTCCCTTTTGGGGGATTCAGGAAGTTAGGCAACCATTTAATTTATCAATAGCCTATGTTCAACTTCTTACAGAGTCATTTTTATTCTTTTCCCTAGACTCCCACTGGTTAAATGTGTTAATTTGGGAATTTTGGGATGCTAAATTTTATATGTTGGCTTGAGTGATATTACAATGGGGAGGATGTATGACTTTTGTTCCTCTATAGGAATCTTAGAGACTTTTGGAATTTATAAAGGAGAATGCATTAGAGGTTTTTGTGAAGGGGTAGGAGGTGTTGTCTTTTAAGAAGAGGCAGTTTCCTATGGGATAGTTGCAGGAGGTGGTTGTGATGGAGGAGAGGCAGTTTTTTGTGAAGATGAGAGATAAAATTTATTCAGAGTAGACTTCATCCATGTTAAAATGTTTGCAAGTGGCATAGTTGACTCAGAGAGAGAGAGGATTCTGAGTCAGAATGTGGAGATGAAGTGGGTCTAGGCTGAGGAGAGGAACATAGAGATGAAAGAACTATAATAATTGGAGAAATTACAAGTGGAGAAGTGTGGGATGTGAGTTGAGAAAAGGACTGTAGAGATGAAAGATTTTCAACACTTAGAAAGGAGGGAGTACTCGTGGGATGAGTAGACCTAATGCGTGAAGTAGGTATATACTCATGAACAAGAGAGGATGGTAAGGAATAATGAGATGGAGAATGATGAGACTGATCACCTCGATGAGATGGAGATTGATGAGAGTGGTCAGAATGATGATGCTGAGGGGATCTCAGAGGTGAAAAATATCTGAGATCATGGAAAGGTGATGATGGAGAAGAGGATTGAACAGGCTTTGATTAATGTTTGATGGACTCAGCCAAACAAGTCAAAGTATCCAGCTTTTGACACACTAAATCCATCTGCTCCTCATTGAATCGATCTTAATGTTCAGAGCTAAAACATCAATTTCAATCTTTCTCAGCCTTTTCTCAAAACTGCTGTGAGTGGAGGATGAAGGCTTGCTTGGAAAAGGAGGTGTTGCTACTTCTATGAGTGGAGAAGTTGTTACTGTTATTGTTGTTTTTGTTACTGTTATTGTAGTTGCTGCATGTGCTGTAGTTGCTACAATTGAAGTGGCTGCAAACTCTCTTATTTTAGCAACCACCTCTTCTTCTCTTAGATCAGCTGTCATTTCCTCTACTCCGTCAATGGGAACTTCTTCCCTTATATCCACACTTGAATCAGGTAATTCTGTTTCTCTTCTTTCGGTTGTTCCAATCTCAAATCTTGTTCACTTGGATGGCTTGGTCCTTTTGGGACCAATTTTCCTCAGATACACCTTAGTCATCAAATTGGAATTTTTAAATTCTTCTCCATCTTTAAAAGTCAAATTGACTCCTACTCTTCTTAGGAATTTGGTCATGATCATTCCATAAGAAAGAGAATATCTATTATTACTTTTGACCTGAAACAAATGATTTGATATTATCTTTGCTATGTCTATTTTCTTCTCACTCTTCACTGCCCACAATATTCTGTAATCTTTCTTAGAAATGTTATCCTACCTCTTGTTTTTAGAAAGATGTTGTTGATGAGAAAATTGTGGGTCATTCTCATATTTTTATCCAAAAAGTTGGAATGTAGCATCTTTACTTCTTCATCAACCTCTATTCCAGCCACCTCTGGAAATAATTATTTTCTCAAGGTAGGCCAATCCTTTTCCTCTCTTTCAACTATAGGGAGATTTAGACACTCCCTTATGTTCTCAAGAGATAAATCTATTACTCTATCGCCTATCCATGATTTCTTCATCTTTGAATCTTAGTTGCAAAATAATATTTTAACCATCGTTGTATAGCATTTCTCCCTGCAACTCATAAACTCAATCCACCCTTGGATTTTAATCCATCTACATATGTCCAAATCCAAATCATTTTTGCCGAGTAGGACGAAATCAAGACTCCTTCCCTTCACTAATTTTTTTTACAATCTAAAATCTATTGTAGGATTCATGATTATTTAGGAAAAATACCTCTGACAGATGATTCTCATCCAGCCTTCTCCATTGTGATGGAAATGCTTCCTCTTCTACTTCCTCTCTTGCTCTTCTTCTTCTGGAAGACTCTGTAGATGCTGATGCTACTATTATGCGTAATTCAACCATTTCAGTCATGATTTTAGATTGGGATGAAGAAGAAATAGATTTAGAAAATTTTTAGAACAGAAATATGGTGCAAATAGGAAAAATAAAGAAGAAAGGAGGTGTGACAGGGGAATGTTTAAATATTGCAGGAAGATGCTATGTCTGTAATGAAGATGGGAAAGTTGTTGAGATTTTGGACTTGGAAAATAGTAACGAGAGGGGAAGTTGTTGTGTCTGAAATGAAGAATCGGTTTCGATTTTCCTATTTACATTAGGGTTTTACTGCGTTTCGAACATAGAGTTGACAGCGGGATATGGAATCTAGATTTTCAGACATAGAAGGTCTTTGTTTGGGACATGGATTACATAAGATTTTAACTAAATTTGGGAGATAGAGTTCACAGAAGGACATGGAATCTGGATTTTCGGACATGGAGCATAATTTGGGATATGGATTATGGAATATTTTAGTGCGTTTTGGACATGGACATGGACTTAAAACATGGAATCGAGGTTTTCATATATGGGGCATAATTTGGGACATAGATTAAAATAATGAGCGGTTAGATATTCCAGCGTTGGATTTTAAATTCTTAATCCAGATCTAAAGTTAAAATTTAATATAAAGTTTAAATTAATAAAATTTATACTAAAAAAATTATAATGAAATTAATAAAATTTACACTAAAAATAAATTAATGACATTTAGATAAAAAAAATAATATAAAGTTTCAATTAGTGAAATGTACACTAAAAAAACTTTTAATGAAATTAGTAAAATTTACACTAAAAATAAATTAATCATATTTAGACTCAAAAAAGTAATATAAAGTTTAAATTAATGAAATTTATACTAAAAAAATTTTAATAAATTAGTAAAATTTATACTAAAAATAAATTAATGTAAATTTTATTAATTTTATTTCTGATGTTTAATTATTTTATGCCTCAAAAAATAATGAAATTTTAAATAAAATAAAAAATTTTATTATAAAATTTATTAATTAAGTGCCCATCTTTTAATATAAAATTTAAGGGCAAGAAGACATTTACAAAGGTGTGAGTGAGGGAGATAGCAGACAATTATGTCACAGCCTCCTCCGTACCACGTGTTTTGGATTTCTGGGAGACGGAGTCCAAAAGTCGACTCTCCCTCCCAGCCGCACTCGCAGTGCCCACAAAGGGCCGAGAGCTCACCCATAGTATCGCATGGTGAAAATGCTAGTCACATTGAATATTTTAGTTTAGGCTACACTGGATCATTTCCCTATATATATATATAATTCAGAGGACGCTAAGAGTATTCTCTGCGTGAATACTCTAACACTCAAGTCAGTAAACAAGACTCTTTTAGAGATGATAGGATAGTAACAAGAGCTTGTGTTTTGAGGTACATACCCAGGTTTGAGCATGGGTGAATAGCCAGGATACATACATAACCTGTATGCAAGTGGGATGAGGATTCTCGCCTAGAGGAGGATTCCAAAGGGATACAGACCATGAGTCCTGGTTTCATGAGATTGCGTAATAGCTGAACTAGAGATCCCATTAAAGTAGGGATCTAATGTGGCATGGTGTCAATTGAACAATTGGGTATATATGTTAGAGTTCCGTAACACCAATCCCTCCTAAGGAGATGTTGGCGGAGCCGAGTCTCCTCAGTCACTCAACTCTCGGTGCATGATTTCCGGTGGTAGGGGTGTAAGTCGAGCGGGTTTGGTGCAGGTTTAAGCTTGCCTAACCCTAACCCTCATTTCTACAATCTTTTCCCAACCCTAAACCTAACCCTCACTTTTATAACCTTTTCCTAACCATAACCCTATTTGTGCGGGTTAACTTTGTGTTCACGTTCGAGTTGATCTTGGGTAGATTCAACACCGCTTTCTCTTTTATTTTCTTTTTTTAAAAAAAACTATGAATAGGTTGAATCTGTTGATGAAGTCTGAAAATCTATAGCAAAGAAATTTTAAAAGAAAAAAGTGGAAATAAAGAGTTCTATTTACACAGCAGTAACCATGCGATTAGCAGACCAAACATCTATCATTTTATATTTCTTTAGAAATTTGATGACATTAAGATTACTATAATAATTATATCATCTTCAACTATATCTATTTACTATACAAGATTTACACGTCCACTTAGTTACCCACCACTGGTGATGTAAATACATTACAAGTGTAAATAATAAATTGATATCATATTTATCTATTCCAACTTACTTTATAATAATCTTTTGTTATTTTACTGTTGTCTATATTTTTATTAGTGTTCTTTATTTATTTTCATGTGGGCTAAGTTGCATAGAAAGATCGACCCCATGTGGTCATACCACTATTCCTAGGGCATATTTTTATTTTTATTTTATTTTTAATGAAAGTTGCTCGACCCCCTTCCCACCCCTAACCCTAAGTAGATGCAGGTTCGGGTGTGGGTGCAAGTAATGGTTCCCAACCCTACCTAAAATGTGGGTTCAGGCAGTTAGGTTCAGGTTGAACCCGCCCCTACTTACACCCCTACCCGTGGGTAACACTTACAACGTAGCTCTGCTCTTTAGTGCTCACGTACACTTCCACTAAACGTGGTTGCTTCATTGTGGATTTTGTCCATTGGAACGCTCTAGGAGATTTGGAAAACCGATGGTTGGTTTCGCTTTAAGGGATCTAAGAGCCTAAAAACCGTTTCTGTCGATTGGAATGCTTCCGGGCATCTATAAAACTTGGGACTGGTTCCATCAACTAAATGCTCTAGGGAATCCATGCTATTGAGGACTGGTTCCATCGACTGGAATGCACAGGAGTTCCGTACTCATGAAGAACAGTTCCGTCGACTGGAAGAACCACTCGAAGCATCCTTTCATGCCTTTTTAAGCAATTTTGAATTCTATCAGCAGTCACTTCATGGAAGCTTTATCGGTATGGTTATGATGCTTTGTTACCTTCGTCCATGTGTACATGGCTTAAATGTGACGAGATGGGAATATGGCACTAATTTTTGGTTTTCGTGAAGTCCCAAGCTAGCAATGCTAGTTTGCACGAAACCCTAAGCAATTTCATGAGGGAGCATCTATAAACTACCATCGCGATAGCAGGAAACCATTTCTTGTTCTTCTGCGCTTTTTATCTTCTTCCCAACGCTACTCCCTTGTCTCCTTCCTTAGTACTGCTCCTTTGTCTTCTTACCTGGTAATGTCTCTCCTTAGGATCTTTTCTCTCATTCAAACTAATTTTCATATTTTCTCAAATGGCAGTCGAGCAGGGGGGGGGGGGGGCGGGGGGGGCGGGGCGGGGGGGGGGGGGTGGGGGGGGGGGGGGGGGGGGGGGGGGGGGGGGGGGGGGGGGGGGGGGGGGGGGGGGGGGGGGG
>JAYJMB010003684.1:0-13785 GCA_036873735.1 Pouteria campechiana
ATATTTAGGAATCAAATAGGTGCAAAAGATGAAGTATTAGGAGAATAAAATATGACATTTTGCATTCTCATCAAATATGCATTGAAGGAACGACTGTAATATTATGCCTATATGGCATAGTTGGATTTTTGGTGCCTACATGGCATGTATGATGATATGAGATGCCTGTATAGCGTGTATTGTGGTATGATGAGCTAAAGTGGCTCGGTTGTGATGTGAAGTGCCGGAATGACACTTTATGATATTATACGCCAGAAAGGCATAGTGTGTGCCTCGAAAGAATGAGGATGCAAGCCTCATGGTATGATTGCCTTGGGTTGTACATCTCAAGATGAGATGAGAATGTGATGTGTTTATGGTGTTTAAATTTCAATTATGTTGTATTTGATACATGTTCTGGGTTAGAACATATTATTATAATTAATTATTATTTTATTTTATCTATGCCTAGTTACTGAGTTACCCGGACTCATGCCTTGTTATGTTAAATTTTTAGTTGACAGACTAGGTGAAGACTCCCAACTAAGGAATGGGACTGGTAAACGAAAGTAGAAGACATTGGATGGTATGGTAAAATATTGGGATTGGAATCCCATTAAAATTTGTAGTTGAAAATTGATATTGAAATTGTATAATGTTAAAATTCATAATGTATTTGTATATTTGTAGTTTAAAAATATTCAAATTGTATGGCATGTCATAGTAAATTATTTAAGATATTGTGATAGAATGGTATGATTCCAAGGATAAGCATTGCCATTATGATCCGGTTCTGATCTTAGGCAGAGTTGTGAGTATGGGTGGATGTGTGTATATATAATTGTTGCCATTTGATTATTAAAATATAAATTTTATTTGATTTTATACATCTATATTAGGTATAACTGCATATATTTTAGGGTAAACTCTACCATATTTTAGGCATGATATTTCCCTTAGAATTAAAAAAATTGTGAGAATATGGTAAGATTTTCCTTAAGAAGAAGGGAAATGGTAACGTTCCGCATTGGCCCCAATGTGGCATGGTCGAAACGCATAGGGTGGGGGTGCGGGGTGATACAATGACATATGAACCTAATGAGATCACAATAAAATACATGAAAATCCTCACTCCATTACTAAAAATTACACCCAACTGATCATTCTCACCTTTATAACTTAACTCAGCCTAAACTTTTTCTCCTAACTCACTTAAGTCATGTCAAATTGCTAATAAAATTCATATATTTATCCTTCAAATCATCTCAACATGCCCAAAATATGTTTTGAAAAAACTTTTCCTCATTTTAAACACCCTGGGTGTTACACTATTCCCTTCACTAGTCATTGTCATCATGATTTTGGGCTCATCCCTCAACTTGAACTCATCACATAGATAAGTTACTGGGCTTTGATACCATTTGTAATGCCTTGCACCCCCACCTTATATGTTTTGGCCATCTCGTAGATTGTTCCCTAATGTGGCTATTGTGGGATGCTACAATTTCCCTTTTATTATGGGAAATTTTACCATAACCCCACAATTTTCCGCTTTTTAAGGGAAATGTCTGGCCATAAATCCAGTAAAGTATACCTTGAATTATGTGAATATTAAACCTAATAAACATTCATCATATAATTTTCTAATATCCATATCAAGTATAAAACATAATCATTAACAATAACATAAACTAGAAAAACTTTAAAACCTTCCGACTTACCCACAACCCAGAATCTACATCGCCCCATGATGGCAATACACCTTTGGGGAACCATATCATTTTGTCACAATATTATACATAATTTATCAAGACATACCAATACTTCACTTTATACATCATCTGAATTCTTTAAACTATAATCATACTATTACATTATGAATTATAATTAAATACTAATATAAAATGGGATTCCAATCCTAACATATTGTAATACCATAAGAATATGTCTTCTAGTCTTGCTTACCAGTCCCAATCCACACTTAGGATGCTTCACTTAGCTTGTTAGATAAAAAAATTAAATAAGAAGGCATGAATCTAGGCAACCTAGTAAGTAGACAAAAATAATAAAAAATAATAATCCATAGTCATGAACATACCATGTTTCATGCATAACTTGCATAATCATGCCCAACATGCAATATACACACATACAACATTCCATGTGTCACTTATTTCAACCATATTCATCATGTTTAATTCTATATAACAATATGGAATATTCCCTATGTAACGCCTGCACCCCCACCTTATGCCCTTTGACCATGCCATACCGAGGCCAATGTAGGATATTACCATTTCCCTTCTTCTTAAGGGAAATCTTACCATGATCTCACAATTTTCCTATTCCTAAGGGAAATATCCTACCTAAAATCTGGCAGAGTCTGCCTTGTAACATTAGGATTTATACTTGATATACATATATGAAATCAAATAAAATTTACATTTCTATAATTATTAGATAACAATTATATCTAAATACTCACACCCATACAGCTCCGCCTAAAATCGGAACCGTATCATGATGGCAGTGCATTACCCTAGATTAATACCAATCCATTCACAATATCATACTTAAATGATTTATGACATGCCATACATCATTTGAATCTTTTTAAACTATGATTAGACAAGACATAAAGCACTTTACAATTATATAATCTTTGAATCAAATATAATTACATTTACATTAAGGGATTCCAATCTCTATTTCATCTTATCACATAGAATTATCTTCCAATCTCACTCAACCATCCCAATCCTCTATTGGGATTCTTTAAGTGACCTATTAGCTAAAAATTTAGAATAAGAAGGCATGAGTCTGAGCAACTTAGTAAGTAGGAAAAATATAAAACAATAATAAATGTTGGTTCAAATTATAATTTCTTACAAGTGTACGGACGTATAACAATATAGTGTGCAATGCAAGAGTCGATCTCATAGAGAATGGTCAAATTGACTTAATTAATTTTAATTACTAAACTATCCTAACCTTAAAAGAATGTATTTATAACTACATAAATATGAGTAATGATTGGTGTAATTTGAAAATTCAGAAGCTTAATGGAATGAAAGTAAATCAATGACTTAATGTAGAGAGATTAGCAAAATGAAAAAGTCTAGGAATCTGATTTCACCACAAAATGATGCCCCTTTGCTATTGGAATGTTGGATTCAATGCCTCATTTGGGTTCATTCTTTCAAAAGTAAGATTATCACCATTAGGTGTGCGGGTTTAAATCAATTATTTTCACTTGTTCCAATTACCTATAGTGTGCTGCATAATTGAGGTGAAAACCCATTAAGCTCAAGAATATAAGAACCAAAATAGTATGGTTTAGCATATGGTATCTACCTTAACCATCTATGCTTCTCATTCAAGGGAGCTCATGGTTTAGAATATTGTGTATACCTTAACCATGCTTTGATAATTAATCTAACTTATAATATTAGTGATCAAACAATAAAACATGTTAAATCATTGCAAACAACATTATGAATGAAACAAGATCATATAACATTAATAACCAATAGTCGATAACAAAGAGTGTCAAAACGGGTTACATCTTCACCCTAGAAAAAGAGATTTAGTTTATAATAAAAAATAAAATAACTCTCTTAGATAAGATGATCACAATGAAGAACATCTTCTCTCCCTCTTCTTTCTTACTTGCAATCTCTTCTTCTTCTCCATAAGAGAAACTCCAAGTATTCGGCCTCCAAACCTTTAAGAGAACTCTCTCAATAAAAGTTTGCAGAACCCCGGAAAAACCCTAACTTTTTCCTTAAAAACCTAGCCTGTATGCAATGCAGAAAAATCAACAAAATTACTAATCCGCCGTTAGCACCAACGATGCTGGATGATCATCAATGGCACCGGCTTGCTGCCTGGCAGGTGGAGGTCGCTGGTCTTGGCTCCAATGGAGCCAGGTGGGGGTCGGCAGCACCGATTGGCTGTCTTGGTTTTGTATTGATTTTTCGCTCCTTTTTGCAGCTGTTTTCTTTTCCATCCTTTGAGCTTCTTCTTTTCCATCTTCAAGAGGCCTATAAAATCCACAAATAAGCATGAAATTCATCTAAAAGAGATAAGAATTTGTAAATAACTAAGCTTAAACATGTGTAATATAAGTGAATAAAATTCACTCATCAAATATGCCCAAACTTACTTATTTGCCCATCCTCAAGCAAAGTAGAAACACAAAAACACAAAGGACATAACTATACCTAGTAACAACAATCAAATTCACAAAGAACACAATGAATAATAATCTCCATCATTAATCCCAAAAACCTCCATAAAATAATCATAGTTAAAAAGAACTATCAAGATATCACATATGTCTTTCAATTTTTAACCTGGGCCTTTTCCTTTCCACCTTAGATTCCATGTGCATGTGCAAAATTATAGTCATTTCAATCTACATATTTTCACACTTACATTCATTCAAGCAACTGAGTAATATATATTCAATGGAACCTTGAGAACTTGCAAATTAAACCAAAGAGACTACTTTTAGATGAGCATTTGATGTTTTTGTGGGCTCTATTACTATGACATTTCTCATATTTTTATTTTTATTTTTTTTATTTTTGAATGTGATCCCCCTTATTGGGTTGTATTACTATCACACCCCCAAACTTGTTTTCTTTTTGAATCATAGAGATGTGATTGCCCCATTACTTGGGTTGTATTACTATTATGCCCCCAAACTTATTTTCTTTCTTATTCATAGAGATGTGATCCCCCCTATTAACAAAAAGTTTTTGCTCTTATTTTCTTTTATCTCATCTAATGCGTGTCTTAACATAGTTACAATGCATTCTAGAATCAAAATTGAACCATGCATACTTAGTCTCCTAAACTCATGCTAAGAACTCAAAGATTCCAAAAGAGATGGCTAATTCACTTTGATTAATGTGTATAAGGAATTTATAGTAAATTAGACCAAGGATCAAGTCAAGCATTGTAGACATAATGATAACCATGATCAATGTTCAAAACGCACAACTTAATCCAATAAAACACTCAACATAAAAATTTAAACATAACACATAAACTACTCAAACTAGACAAACCAACCAAACACACAACACACAAACTAAACAAACTATAACAACCCCCAAACTTTGACAAAGACATCCATAAATAAAAGTAAAATGCTAACACCCCCAAACTTGAACATAACATTGTCCTCCATGTAGAATAAAGTAATGAACAACAAGAATTTTCCTAAAATGGATGGATCACTCTTCTGAGCTTTCACTGTCTGCCCAACTTGAATCTTTTGTTGGTACGTTAGGAAGTGTTGGTGGAGGTGGAAAGTGAATGGAGCTGTTGCCTGGTAATATGTTGTAGCTTCAGAGCATGGAAGTAAGGGAATCATTGTGATCCATCATATACTTGTACATTTTTCGATTGTCCTTCGTCATTTTCCTTGTATTACATTGAACACCCACGAGGCATGTTTTGAGATCAACAAGCAAAGGTTCTTTAGAAGAAGACTCCCTCGTGGGTCTCTGTAGAGGAGAGCTAGGTGGTGAAGGTGAAGAACTTGTTCTCTTGCACTTCTATGCACTGTCTTCTCAAACGTCTCCATAACTGCATTGTTGATTACTGGAAGAGGTTGTTGAAGTTCCTCTTGAGCAAAGATAGGAACTCCATCCATTAAACACAACTGGCAAATAAGTGAAGGGTGGCCTAGTCCACTTGTTAGCCTCCTAGTGATGAAAGAGATGATGGAGTGCTCTATCATTCGGCCCACATCAATCCACAACCCTATTTGAATAGCATAGTTGAGAACAGCTCGGTTCACTATAACATTAGACACATGGTTGGAAGGTAACATTTTTGCTGAGATGGAATAGTTCCATGCCTTGCTTGTTGCCTCCAAATGCCCTCTTGGAAAGCTTATTACCCTATCATTCTGAGTCTTCCACTTGTAGCCTGATGATGGCATTATAGCCAGGCCCTTGCTCAACCCAAGCAGCGTATTCATCTTCTTAAATGTCATCCAACTCATAAGCTTGCTTGATAGCAACTCCATCAAAAAGAACCATCTTTCCACACACCAATGCTCTAAACACCCTAGGGTTTGCTCTGAATTGTTCTCGGACATTGGCATAAAACTCTCTAACCAGTGGCACCATTGCCGCCTCCGACTAAGCTATAAAGTGTATTTAATGCTGAGCTTGAATAAGGTTGGCTATATCATTGTAAGTAGTATCTAAGCCTCTTTCTCTTATACCTTCTTGATTTACTAGGGAACTACTAAAAATGATTTTAGCTCATTCATTGAAGAATGTGGGTTTAGGTGGTGCATTAGGCTCTCTTGTTCACCTCCTTATTGAGGGTCTGACACACGTAGATTTTCTAGAAGGCATGGTGACAGTATAAGAAGGAATGTGGAGCATAATACTTGGGCAATCAAAATGAATCAATTATACCAAGCTTCCTCAAGACAAAACCACACAACTTCGCTTAACTTTGAAAGAACAACAAGCAGCAACAAGAATATGTGCTTACACTACAAGAAAGAAGTCACTTTCTTCACCAAGGCATTTCATCAAACATATAGCATGCACATAGAAATTCTTCAACAAATGCCTACCACATACAATCTTGCAACATGTGCCCAACAAAAATCACCCACAACCTAGCTCAAGCAATTCACCAAACACTTTATGTGCACAACTTCAACAAAGCTTCATACACAAAAAGCCAACTCCAAATCTTCTCAAACCACCACAAAAGCAAACCACTTCACTAAGAACATCAATAGAAGAAGGATTAAGTAGAATGAAGTAACTTACTTGTGATTTCAAGAGATGTGCACAAAGTTGTCAACCCAACTTGAAAAAATTAGTGAAAAAGATGATGAATAGTGGAATGGGAGAGATGAATCTAAGGAGAGAATAAAAAAGAGAAAAGTTTGGGTGTGAATCCTTGAGTTTTGGAGTGGAAGAATGGGTTTTAGGGTTGCGAGGAAGAGTTTTGGAGAGAGAGAGAGAGGGAGAGGAGAGGAGAGCTCTCTTGCAGATGGGGATGGTGAAGAGTGTGCATGCGTGTGTGAGTTTTAAGGGAGGCCGTGAGGGTGCTGGCGGTGCCACCCTACTGGGTTTTATGTTTTTTTTTGTACAGCATCGGTGGTGCTGGTGCCCGCCCGCTACCTCGGCCTTGTCTTCTTATGGTTTTGCTGCCTTGAAAAATCTCTTTTCTAGGTTACTTCATCACCCTAATTTGATCTCCTTGCTTAAAATCCTTATTTATGCATTTCCCCCATCAAATATGAAACAACAATATATTAAGTATAGCAAATAGGAAACTATCAATGTAATTTAACGACTTAATAATCAAAGCAAGCTTATTTAAACTAATGTAACTAACCTAATTTGTTAATGCAAAAACATCACTACTTCTAGAAAATTAAAAAAACTGAAAACAAAAGCTTGGGTTGCCTCCTAAGAAGCACTTTATTTAATGTCTGAGCAAGACAAACTTCCTTTTTTTTACAATTTTCAATTTCCCACACTTCGTTTAGCGGCAATTGCTTTTGCTTGCTTTGGTTGGCTGGGCAACTTCCCAGGTCTGTGACTTTGTACTGCTTCTGCAATTTGTCCTAAGTTTTCATCTTTTCCATAGATGCCTCTATGTTATGGAACCTGAAATCAATGTTTTAGAATTTGGTTGCATGATTCTGGAACTCGGTTTATGTTGCTTGAATGAAACTCCGCATGGTTTCTTCAAGCATAGGCTTTTTTAGTTGAGGTTAAAATGAGGTTCCAGCTTAATTCTGACTTCTTTCATTATTCTAAGAGAAGTTAGGATGATTTCTCCAACTAGGGTTGTAAGTGTTTGAGTAAAGGTCATTTTATGGCCACTGGTTGTAGAAGTTCATTGCATTAGCTTGCTCAGCATCACTTGTAAAATGTTCATTTGAAGGGTAAATATTAGGTGAATATCCTGAATTACCACAAAATGAACAAACTCAACTGGAGCAAGTTGTGGGTGCTTCAAGTGCACCATCATTGAGCACATTGCCTTCATCTGCTTAGCCATCTTTGACATCTGCACTAATGAATCAGAATCATAATTCACTTCATAAAGTCCCTTAGATCTACCTCTTACACTTTTTTGTTGAGAATTTACTCCCCAAATCTTATAAAGCTCATAAGTTTCTCCTAGAATCTTCTCTCCCATGGAAAGCTTCACTATCTAATTGAGAAAAATTAGGAATTTTGCTTATCAATTCAGCAGTTTTAGCATGAGAGTAAAATTTTCTAATGAACTTATTATAAATTGCTCCCCAAGATGTTAATGAGCCGGGGGCTATTGTCATGAACCATGTCTTGGCTGCATCTTTCAAAGTATATGAAAAACATCTCATACATAATTGATCTTCTGTTAGCCCTTGCAATGAAAATGTTTGGATAGTTGCATAGAAATCACACATGAAAGTCAATGGATCCTCTAAAGCTAGCCCATGAAAAGATGGGAGGATCTTAAAGTGAATATGTTTCAAGTTATAATTTCTAGCATCCTCATCTAACACAATGCATGAAGGTGAAATCCCTATAGTAGGGCATGCAAACTCTTTCATTAATTATTGAGCTTGTTGCGCTTGTTGAGCCACCCTGTTCTCCACATTGTCATCCATGTTTACTTCTTCTCCTTCACTTAAAATCATTGTTTCAATTTCCACTTTGTCAGCTTGATTGTTTAATGGAAATAGAGTAGGACTTAGAGATCTTCTTCTGTACATTCACAATGTTGCAATGGAAAGAAGGAAACAATTAAAAATAATCTTATATACAACTATACACAAAAACAAAGAGAAAGAATGTAACTAATCTTAATTAAATTAGTTTGGAACCATTCCCCAGCAACAATGCTAAAAACTTGATGGTTTAAATTATAATTCCTCGTAAGTGTATAGATGTATAGTGTATAACGCAATGGTCGACACCACAAAGAACGGTCAAATTGACTTAATTAATTTTAGTTACTAAACTATCCTAACCTTAAAAGAATGTAGTTATAAATATACGAATACGAGTAATGATTGGTTTAATTTCGGAATTCAAAAGCTTAATAGAATGAAAGTAAATCAATGGCTAAATATAATGCAGGGAGATTAGCAAGATGAAGAAGTCTAGGGATTCGATTTCACCACAAGATGATGCCCCTTTGCTACTGGAATGTTGGATTCAATGCCTCACTTGGGTTCGTTCTTTCAAAAGTAAGATTATTATTATTACGTGTGCGGGTTTAAATCAAGTGTTTTCACTTGTTTCAATTACCTATGGTGTGTAGCATAATTGAGGTGAAAACCCATTAAGCTCAAGAACATAAGAACCAAAATAGTATGGTTTAGCATATGGTGTCTACCATAACAATCTATCATTCTTATTCAAAGGAGCTCATGGTTTAGTATATGGTGTTCACCTTAACCATGCTTTGATAATTAATCTAACTTATAATATTGTTGATTAAGCAATAAAATAAGTTAAATTATTGCAAACAACATTATGAATGAAACAAGATTATATAGCATTAATAACCAACAATCCATAACAAAGAGTATAAAAAAGGGTTACATCTTCACCCTAGAAAAGAAATTTAGTTCATAAGAGAAAATAAAACAACTCCCTTAGTAGGATGATCACAATGAATAACATCTTCTCTCCTTCTTCTTTCTAACTTAAAATCTCTTCTTCTTCTCCACAAGAGAAACTCCAAGAATTTGGCCTCCAAACCTCTAAGAGAACTCTCCAGACGAAAGTGAGTAGAACCCTTGAAAAACCTAGCTTTTTCCTTAAAATCCCAGCTTGTATGCAATGCAGAAAAATTTACAAAATTATTGATCCGTCACTGGCACCGATGGTGCCGACTTGCTACCTGGCTGGTGAAGGTCGCAAGTCCTAGCACCGCTGATGTCAATTGGCTATCTTGGTTTTGTGTTGAATTTTCACTCCTTTTTGCAACTATTTTCTTTTCCATCCTTTGAGCTTCTTCTTTTCCATCTTCAAGAGACCTAGAAAATCTATAAATAAGCATAAAATTTATCTAACAGAGACATAGATTTACAAATAACTAAGCTTAACATGTGTAATATAATTGAATGAAATTCACTCATCAATAAACCATAAACTACATGTTCTCATTCAGAACATGATTACAACTATCATAGAATGAATATATAACTAGGAGGCTCAAATCCTCCGCAATTCATTACAATGCTTTATGCCCTTCAAGCATATTCAATCATAACAATGAGTGTGTTCACCAGACACCATACATCACCTTACCTTTCAGCCACTCTGGCTCATCATACCATACTAGGTGCCATATAGACCCCACACATCAAAACTATGTCATACAGGCATAACCTCACATCAAACTAAACCATACAGGCATAACCTCATGATCGTGCTATTTAGGAACCACATACAACTCATGGAATGCTTCCCATTCCATCAAGACATACATTTATAGAATATATAACTATAGCAAGGCTCATGGGATAACTCTATCCCCACTTATCTATACAATCATCACTTTAAGTATGATTAAGGAATACACAATGTTCTCATCCAACTAAGAATTCACATGCTTTCATACTTATCAATTTATGCACAGTATTAGGATAGTCCTTATCCTTTTCATTTAGACATCTATACATAAGAATAACATGATGACAGGAGATACTTTATATCCAACACTCACATGTTCATACTATACAATTTTATTTTTCACAACCAGGGAATACACACTATCCCCTATTAATGTGCTCATGCTCAACAATTGCATGCTAACATAATCAGGAGATATTTCTCATACCTAATATTTAATAATCAAAACATATTATGAACTTCTTTCTTAAAAACATCACAGGATATCTACAATCCCTCATCCAAAACACACATGCTCAGAACGAACATGAGATATCCACTATCCCCATCCATTCATTCAAATAAAATAGGGGGCGCCTACTTACCTCAGGCCTTTAGCTCTAAACCATATCTCTCTAGCTCTATGCCTTTTCATCCTTCTTAGATCATCCTGTACAGAGCAACAATACCATTTACTTAACCATTTGTAATCATGTATTCAATTTATCTTATTACTATCTCTTTTATAGCCAATCTCAGGCTATAATCATTAACCATGCGATAAACACTAATTAAACTAGGATTTCTTCATAATTATCACATGAAACCTTCCTACTTAACATATTTATCTAGTATCTACATGATTAACATTTAAACTACTTACAAACACCTTGATTTGCCTTGAATTTACTCAATTCATTGCTTACATAGCCCATACACAAAAATCCTCTTTAAACCTTAGGGCATAACTAAAAATTCAATTTCACTGGTCCAAAGCACCCTACACAAGTTATAAAACATTATAATCATGTCATTAATCATTTACCCTTTGATTAATTCAACAAAATCAAGAATTTTTCAATTTTCACTATGCATGAAAACTGTAATTCAACAAAATCCAGAATTTCTTATGCCAAATCACAATAATCATTGTATTAACCCATTCCCCCATGAATTTATAAACTTATATATCAATTTAAGCCCTAAAATCTGCTATTACCAAATCCTAAAAATTAGAAATCTAGAATTTGGTTAGGAAATTGAACTTACCTCCACTTTGAAGCATAGCCGTCCTTCCCAAATGAAGGACCAAGCTCCAAGCTCCACGTAGTCCCATCCATTTGATGAAAATCGGATGTTTCTTCCATTTTTCATGGTTTAATGGGTGAAAATTGGGTTTAAATGGAAGATTACTAGATTAGATAGCTAGGCAAGATGATTTCTTAGCTAAAATGACTAGAAATTATGTATAACGGGGCTAGGGCAAAAGGGGAAGAAAGAACGGGATGGAAAATCCAGAAAACAGAATAGAAGAATGGCCAAAAAATTGGCCGTTTGCCTTTTATCATTGACCAGCATGACGACGCCGCTCCTGCTATTGCCGCCCCTACTACTGCCACCCCTGCCACCGCCATTAGCTAGCACCACTGATGCCAATTCACTGGCTTGCCCTATTTTCTAGAATTTTCTTCATTTTTCAACATTTCTTTTCCCATTCTTTTTCCATCATTTCTTCCACATAAAATATAACATAATTGCATAAAAAATTACCTCAATTAACTTGTATGCATGTCACATAATCATGCACATGAGATTTTAAGTGGCACGATTTTGTGAAAATTTCATGCACTTCATACATACTTGAATCATTTCTTTGAAAAATCACATTTCTCCATTAATCAGCACATATTGAACCCAAAATTAACACCCCAGGTGTTATAGACCACCCTCCGTATAAAATGTTTCGACCACAAAAATTTCATTATTGAGTAAGTTTGTAATTCACAAACACCCTACAACATGGGATTATACTGTCATGACATACAATCATACATACATAAATACACACATTTATATACACATTTTTCATCATTAGCACAAACAAATAATCGAGATCCCTACATTGCCTTATCATTAGGCAATCTCATTTATCAATATCAATACATCATTATCAAGGCTTTATCATTTCTACCCACTAAATGTTATGCACTAGTCTATCCCTGTGCCCTAGGCAACGAAGCTTGCCAAGTCCACGACAACTTTCTTGTTGCCCTGTGTCGCACCCTGCCCTCATTGCTCCATAAGGACCATAGATTAACTATGCCATGTCATGCCCCACCTTCTGAGGTGTGAACTTAGTTATTTGCCTTGTTTTTTACCTTGACTTCCCCACTTTTATGGTGGGGTTTATTGGGTCCCATTCCAGGACACCTATACATTTCATTATTCCTCTCCAAATTTACTAATTTTTAATGGGATTTCTACTAAAAATTTGATAGAGTTTCCCCTGAAAATATCAAGATTAGAACCTGATATACATCATTTATCAAATATTACAATTTGAATTAATAAACATAAAACAATAATCTAAACTGGTCCATTCTATCTATAGCCTAGGACTTGTATCACACCATGATGGCACTACATCTTAGGGGAAACATATCATACTGTCACTATATTTTATATCATCTACTAAGACATGCCAATATCTTACTTTATACATCATTTACAATTTTATACAATTATACAAATTCATATTAAAGCAAATTTCACAATGGGATATCAATCCGGATAATACATCATACCATCAAAACGTCTTCAATCTTTCTCATAAATCCTATACATGACCTGTCAACTAAAAATTTAAACAAGAAGGTATGAGTCTGGGCAACTCAGTAAGTAGGCACCAAGCTTACTATGTTGACCATGTCCTCATTATCCCAATCCAATAATCAGGGAATGACATTCATCTCCTAATTCTGACTAGCCATCAAATTCTCAATGAGTCAATCATCCATCCAAAAGCATTACCAATAGTATGAGGATTACAATCCTCATTATTCTGAATATGCAACAACTCAATGACAAGAATCTATGTTGATCAATTTATGACACATAGGGAATCACTATCATTCCCATTCAACCAAACAAATACATATCAAATCGATCATCAAAGTAATCATATAACAAGGGATAATCTCTATCCCTCCTATCAACATTCATATCAAATCAAAGTATCCAATATTCCAACCCAAGTGATACTCATTATCCCTAACAGTCAAATAACATCAATCTTAACAAGATGGGATATCTACTATCCCCAACCAAAACATCTAAGCCGAGAGCCAAATCAATGGGATATTCATTATCCCCAACCAATCATTCATTCAATTAACACAAGGGGTGCCTACTTACCTCA
>JAYJMB010003688.1:0-12215 GCA_036873735.1 Pouteria campechiana
GAGAGAGAGAGAGAGAGAGAGAGAGAGAGAGAGAGAGAGAGAGAGAGAGAGAGAGAGAGAGAGAGAGAGAGATTAACATTGGAAGAAGAATAAGTATGATGGATGTTACCTCAAATAACAGAATCTCGAATCAAAGCGAGAAAATCTCTGTGGGGAGCGATTGCAGAATCTGAACAGCCCAATGCTGCTCTCCAGCAAACAAATTATCAAAACTATCAGTTCCTTGAGGAGATTTGCATTTTATACATGGTCAGGAAGCAAGTCAGGCAAGTTCGGTCAACCCCCAATTCGAGTCCAATAGAAGATTTCAAAGTCATTGCATGCGTTCTAGGGGTGTGAACAGCCCACCCTTGACCAGTCTCTTGGGTATATTCACCCTAGAGAAATGATTGGGTAGGCTGAAGATGACATTTAAACCGTAAAATGAAGAATCTAGACTGCCAATCAGGACTTCATAAAAAAAGTTTAGAAATTTTCATGACTACGTCTAGGTTTGGACCTTTTTGCTGAATACCGGTGTAGTTTTCTCCGCCCTTACACGCATACCCCGGTAAAAGCTTTTTTTTTTTTTTTTTTTTTAACTTAGTTATAAACTATTTTAATATTATACACAATATTATACACCATCTTATACATTTTCACATATCTTGCTATGCAATTTTGTGTAGATTTTATATTTTACACATATTTTATCAAAATTTAATTTGAAAATTTTTAATAGGAGGATAAAAGTATATACTTTTAATTTTTGATAAAATATGTCTGATTAAAATTTTTTAATTTACATACGATTCATTTGATGAAAAGTCAAAAATTAGAAGTGTATGAGAACTAAATGCAATTCATGTACTTTATTATGAAACATGCATATTTCTGAAATATGAAAATACACATTTAATTAAAAGTAAATTAAATTAAAATTTCATATACTTTTAATTTTAATTTACTTTAAATTAAATAAGTGTTTTAATACTATAAAAATATGTATGTTTCACAAAATACATAAAATATATGAGTTGCATTTAGTTTTCATGTACTTTTATTTTTTAGCTTATTCATAAAATGAATTAGATGTAAGTCAGAATTTTTATAAGTCAGAATTTTTAGTCACACATTATTAAAAATTAAAATAATAAAATTTTGTCCTCCTATTAAAATTTATCAAATTAAAATTTTGATAAAATATGCATAAAACATTGATTTCAAAAAAAAATTATATAATGGAATATGTGAGAATATATAGGAGAGCTTATAATACTAAAATAGTTTATGAGAAAATATATAAAAAAAAACATATCTTATCTAGGGTATTCTTGAAAGTCAGAGGAACCGACATGGGTACACCTACAAATAGGTCAAAACTTAGGGGTACACGTGAGAGACAAGAAACTATGGGGTATGGTTGCAAATTCAACTTCTTAACACCGTTTAATGGGTTAACAGCGAATATTTGATGGCCCATAACGTCAGGTATTCGTGAAAGACAGAGGAAACTATGGGGGTACATATACAACGATGGAAAACTAGTTGGTATACGGACAAATATGAAAAATTAGGGGGGTATGCATACAAAGATGAAACTTACATGCGACAGGTGCAAATAGGTCAAAACTTTTGGGTACCTATGAAAATTACCCAATAAAAGGTTTATTGCATTACGTTGCGGCAGAAGTGTATTCATTAACCAGGGAATATCAGGATCAGGGTGTGAAATCAGTGGTTGCATGGAGGCATGAAACATGCATCAAAGTAAACAGTCAGGAATAGAGGGCGGAATCGATGGGCCTGGTCTTTTGAAAACAGCTCAATTGATGAAGAAGTCCGAGGCAATGTTTAGAAAACTTCAAATCGTTTAAGTGTTTGGTTTTGGTTGAATCTGTTCAATCGTGGAAAGAACGGATAAAGCCGGTAATAATTATAATTACAATTAATGTCAATATTTTCACCAATTAATGAGTTTAATTTTTAAATAAATATATTTAAATTAATATAAGTATATTTTATTTATTTATTTATTTTTATATTAAAAAAATAAGAAATCGGTGACCGGCCACTAGTTCGGTTTAGAAAACCAGTGGTCCCAACACATGCTCAAGGAATCCGTTCCGTACAAATGCGCTCATTTGGGTGGAGGTGGAAATACATTGCATGGGAGGCTGGAAAGTCGATGATCAACAATAATTACAAGTGATAATTAATTTCAATTATGATGCCAACCTCTGTAATCATTCATGCCATCAAATATTAATTTGGTCCAGCTATCATAGCCAATCTGGCCGTCCAAATCATATATTCCAAAAATAAACAAAAACAAAAATGATCGCATTGGCCCTTTCGGCAATCCTTTTCTCCCTTGTTATGCACGGCATACTAAATACTTGGTGGAACCATCGAGCATTCTCGTCAGTGGACTTTTTAGTTTCGAAATATGCATGTCTTCTGCCGTGGGTAGTTTAATGATCCTGGCTTGATCCGTGTAGAGGAAGACCTTTTCCGGGCTTGATCCTGGCATCCAATGAATTTGTTAGGAAAATTATTTTCTTAAGGCCTGGTTTAACATGTATTTTTCATAATAATTTTATTTTTTATTATTAATTATATTTTTAATTATTACTCCTATATTTATTTTAATCTATATTATTTTCAATCATTATTTTAAACTATATCATTGCTCTCCTCCCGTCCGTCCATTTAGGTTGGTTCGCCAATGGTTTCTTTGCGATGAACAGCACGCGTATAAGCTGATGTTAACCGTCCAACAAAAACAGACCTGCAGCTTACTAAAAAGATGAAATGTCGAGATCGGATCCAACACATGAGCTGCACGAGATTAAGCTGGGCGTTATAACAACCGAAGCTCCTCGGAAGCTCACCAGATAAGCCAGGGACGGTTGATCAATCGATTTTTTCAAAGGAAATGGACCTAATTTAGCTGATGAACGGTCCAGAAGCCATACAGGCGTGCCACGCTCACACGTGTGTTGAGTCCGCCATGACCTTACTCCTTAAAAGCAAGCTTAGGAACCAAAAAAAAAAAAAAAAATTTGAATTATTTGCATAGATGCCCCTAAGGTTTGATGAAATTGCACCTGTCATTGGGTATTTGGGGTTTCACCTGCCTTAATGCATACTCACATTATAATCCATCAAGATACCATTGTTAAGCAAATAAATAGTATTAAAAATGTTGTGAGTTTACCAACATACCCTTAAAAATCTAAAAATTAAACTTCCATCAAAATGCTCTCTTAACCTCAAAATGATTCCAGACATGAAGTGATAATATATATATATATATATATATATATATATATATATATACACAAAATAAGACTATTATAGGTTTACTATTCACAACTTTTCTTTTATTTCTAGATTGTGCAAAGATATGAAGTTTGATTTTTAAGTTTTTGAGGACATTTGACTAAATTCACCTCATTTCTAATACCATTTATCTACTTAACGATGCTTTTCTCTCCAGGACCACACATGCAATGGAATTGAAACCCTCGGTCTATTTGTAAAGATCAAAGTTACATGGTAAAAAGTACAATTTCACCAAAATGGGGCACATTTGTAAATAACCCAGAAAAATTAATGAATACAGCGGTCTAATACAATTATAATTTTTTTTAAGTGCTGCAGCAGTCACACTAATGAGTAGGGGCCCACCATCAGTGGTTCACGTACGTCCAAGTGGGAAATTAAAAAGCATACGCCAGAACTTTGGAGTTTATGAGGGGCTGCTGTGGATCTTTAATTCTGAAAAATGTGGGCAGTGTTTGGGTGATTATATCATGAGATCATCATCGCCTGAATTGGATTCCTCTTTCTTCAAGATAACAATTCCAACGTGGATGTGACTCACTAATAACTCCGGTTCGCAAGTTGCATTTACTTCCATGCCTATTATTGAACTTGCTTACCATGGTCTCTTAAGTGTTAAGTGCTTGTTTGATTGGATGGAGCTTATTAGCTTCATTACTGATAATCAATTGAAGCTGACAAGGAGTTGTAAGCAAGATTGTTTGATATAACTGTATTAAAGGTTTGTTTGATTTTCATAAATAGCTAAAGTCAGATAAGCACAAATGATTTAATACAACTAAATTAAATAGATGACAATTTTTAGGTGTATTTGATGTGATTGAGGCTGAAATGTTTAAAAAATGAATAAAAGACTTATATACCCTCATAGTTATTAGATTTTATATATATTAAAGAGTGCTATTTAAAATAACTTACCTGAAATATTTGGATAAATTAAGATAACTAATTTTACCAAATATCTAGTTGAAAAATAAATATAAAAAATTAAAATAAATTACAATAACCAATTTTACCAAATATCTACTTGAATATATATATAAAAAATTAAAATAAGAGTCTTTCTCAGGTATATTAACATATTTTATCTGAAATTTCAAATACAACAACACACTTTAGATCATATTTTATATGCATATATATTTTTTAGAATTTTTAAAAATATTAAATTATTAGGATTTACCGTAAATTTTAAAATTTGATTCTATGAAGTCCACCGAAGTGCTTCAAGGGTAGTTTTAAGCAATCATAAAATCCATCAAGGTTCTTAAAATGTTTCACCATGTCCAATGATGAAAAATGAACTGAAATACAATTTTTTTTTTTTTTGGAGCCCACCAAAATAGTTTGAAGGTCATTTTAGGCAGCCCCCATATCCATCAAGTTCTCCAAAATGTTGATGATGAGAAAATGACTCAAAATGCAATTTGAATTTTCAAACAATCAAATCATGGTGAAATGTATTTCAAACCTTGATAGATACAAGGGCTATTTAAAAATGCCCTTGAACTACTTTGATGAGCCGACATAATCAGATTTTGAATTATTCATGCAAAAATGTTAACATTTGTAGTAGTTTTGAATTTTTTTAAAATATTCAAGCATAAAAAATATTATTAAAAATTTGCTATTATATTTGAAAATTTGAATAACATATAACGGTTTATTTGAAAAAAACCCTTAAAATAATTTAGTTTTAAATTTATAAGTGTTTTGTTAGAATAGCAGTACATTTTGAGAATTATCTTATAAACATAGTGATATTTTAGAAAAAAATTAATAAACAAAGAAACATCCCGAGAAGCATTTACAACTTATTTATAAAAAAGGTTGATTTTAAATATGACTATATATTTTAGTCAAAATTTCAAAATATAACCATATAATTTCAAAAATATCTTATATAACAATAAATTTGAAAGTATTTTTTTAATATAATAAAGTCATTAAATTGACCATAACAACTATTTAATATTTGTTAACTTTCCGAAACTACCCATTAATAACCCAAAAGACATGCTTATAATCCCGTAAAGGGTTACAACTTAGGTCGGGTATCGGCAAACTAACCTGATTTTTTATAGATTCAGTTTCACCCTTTCGACCCATCTATTTGGCTCGCTTCGAGGTTGCTGGTACTCGAATTGACCTGACCCAAATTGCTAACTTTGAAACAAAAACAAAAACGAAAAAAAAACCAAAAAAAAAAAAAGCTTAATCAATCAATCTATTCCCTCTTCCCGCGTTCCTTTTACTACCCCTTTTCGGTAGCCGGTAGTCATTGACAGCAGTCATCTTCCCTATTCCCGGCAGCTCTCTTATCTTCGACACTTGACAGAAGCCATCTTCCTATTTTCCAGCAACCTGTAAGTGTCACCAGCAGCCATATCCCCCTTTCCCGATAGCCCCTTATCATCAACAGCAACCATCTCCCTCTTTCTTAGATTCTACAGCTGTTCCTGCTCTAATATCTACAACACCAACTAATTTTCTCCTTTTTCTAGCTTCCACAGTAGCCTGTAGCCAGCCACTCCTACCGACGACATCTTCTCCACTGCTTTCATTCATGATAGTGAGTCAGAGATCTTACCCAGATAGCAGGCAACAATGATTACAAGTTACAACAACAGCGATTAGACCTTCAATTGAAGTATGAATCATCTCAAAATCTTTTTCTTATTATGTTTTTCTGTTCCTTCCATAGTATTGGAATTTTTACTATCAATGTATTATCATCTAAAGTCATACTGCATTATGATCCATAGCTATTCTAATTCTTTTATTCTGTTAAAAGTTTGATTCAATTGAACCTTGAAAGAACTGATTTTGGCCTAGAACTGAACCGAACTGACCTTTAAAAATGTAGATTGGGTTGATCTCAAACATAGGCTAAAGGTAAGATTTTTACAAATAGGATAAGAGCAAGGTCGATCAAGAACTAAATTGAACTGCCGAGTTACACCCCTAATCTTCTTCTTTATTAGAGAAGCTATGCCACTCTTCCGCTCTCGAATTCTAGCTGGCATTTCATTCTCAACATCGATGAGAGCAACATCTCGACACTGACTATAGCAATAACTTGGAAGGCATACACCACCATAGTATGGAAAATCCAATTAATCTTGAGAGTAAAATTTGGATTGGGCTTTTATTGATCGTTGCATCCTATCACTTTGCTTTGCATTGTTCCTAGGAAAAACAATTTTTATTTCTCTCCTGTCATGACAGGGAGTTGAATGAGAGACCCCTTATTCGGGGAGCGCAAGTGATTATAATCATTTGGGGAGTGGTGAGAGGCTGCTGGCAATCCTTTCCATTGTTGTTGAAGTTCATGAGATTAGGTTGAATGACGATGGAATTTTTGGCAGAAACATTGACTGCTTTAGTAAAAAAAATCATGTAGAAAAATCTAATTATTGATTTGGATCTTGTGATTTGGAAGCTAAAATTAGTATATTTAGGAGGAATTGGTTGCCCTCTATGGTTGTCGAAATGAAGAGGGTGACAAGCAATAGTCTTTATTCAAGTTGATGTATGGAAGGCCTTTGAATAGTTCACATCTTGCCATCTAGGGGCCTTAGTTAGGTACAAGAGCTTGCTTTTAAATTTCTCAACATTCTATCCCAATGAAAGGGATAGAATCAACAAATTTAAGTCCCTCATGCAAATAAATTATTTGATTTTCAAATTGATCCATTTCCTACTTTAACTAATTCTTCATGGTACTTGTTACATTAATCCTAGTGAGGCAGCTGTTAGAGAGAGAATAACGGTCATATTGCACTACATTTGAATGATGGTAAACTTACCCCACTCTCGTTATGGAAATAAAAGGCCAGAGTTGAACATCCCCATCATCTAAATCCTAAATTACCAGAAAAAAGAAGAAAACCAACTCACTTTCCCTTTTAAATAAAAAAAGCAAGAGGATAGAATACCTTAAATCTAGCCTTTTTATCACTTCTTCAATGCACCTAAGATGGTGCTTTATCCCATGGTTTTAAGGAACTGCTCTAGGGTAGTTTGGGAATATTCAAAAAAATTCAGCGGCTTAGTTAATAGTTTTTCACCAAAGCTGACAGTCATGTCATACTTGAAAAACGTCTTCTACCTTCGTTATCATACAAAATATTCTTCAAACTATGTGGTAGTATTTGAAATTATGACTAAAATTTATATTTATATTTGAAATTGACCCTTTGTAAAAACGGACATATAACCCTTTTTATAAGCTCTGTCAAACGTAAATTATCTCTTACTGTAGCTTATATTAAGCTAGTACGCCATAAACCTTATAAATAAGTAAAGCCAAATATGCTTTAAATGACTTCAAATTATTGTGTTATCTCTAGCCAACTAAGGCAAGAATTGCCCTCATGGATTCTAAGCTAAATGCATAATTATTATTTAAGATAATCTAATCAAAATATTGGTTAAATTAAAATATTTGATTTTATTAAATATTTATTTAATAATATAAATATGAAAAGATAAACTGGTTATATTTTAAACTTTGAGGTATTTTATGAGAACACGACATATTTTGGGAATTATTTAAAGATTATTTGGGTTTTTTTGAAAAAAATTAATAAAAAAACATTGGAGATGCATAGGACTTATTTACAGAAATAAGTTTATAAGCTATAAAGCTCCCTAAAAAGAAACTTATTGTTTAGGTAATGTATTTTAAGCAAACAAATCATGAGTCTTAAAAATAAGTTGAATAAGAAAAGCCCTACATCTAGTACCTATTAGCTAAACATGTACAATATTTTTATTTTGTTAATCTATAAATCTTTTTTAATGATGAAAAATATAAATGAAAATGAAAATAATGATTCCAAAATCGAAGTGACTTAATCAAGATAAAATAAATAAAGTTTGGCTATAAAAATACAAATAATAATAAATTAAAAGTAGAATTATTAAAGTAAATAAGAATAGATAAATACTAAGTTAGGGTTGTTTGGCTGGTTGTAGCAGGGTATATAATTCTATTAACCTTCTGCTATAAGAGCAAGCCGAAATAAATAAATATTTCAGCAGTTAGGGTTGTTTGGCAGATAGTAGCAAGGTGTATAATTCTATTACATTTCTTATACCATGTTCTTTATATCATCCAAACAGAGCATATTTTTACTGTCTATTCTATATTTTTCTTTTTATTTGTTGTTTTTATTACTATTTTTCGAATAGTTTAATTATATATATAAAGTTTTGATCACTGTTCCTCTATTTTTAATAATTTATCTACTTTTTCAAATATATGTCATATTATAATTTACTAATTATCCTATGTTCTGTTACACACTTTCCACCACAGGACACTTAATTACACATTTTTTTCACATCCAACCTAACACCCCTAAGAAAGAGAGAAAAAAAAAAAAAAAGTTTGTTTTGCTTGTATATTTACATTTCACCACCTACCAAAGCACGGCAATTGAATTATGTCCGGAAGTCATAGACACTGGAACGTGCGGCAGAGGCTACGGTAATGAAGAAGAGACGATCCAAAGCATGCAATGTGATAGATTTTTAGTTTTTGTATGTCATTGTTCTGATAGTGACAATTATCTGTCCTGAACTTCTGAGTAGTGTATCAGATTAAAAAAGACCCTCTTGGGACGGTGGGCCTGACAATCTAATGCCGCCGAATTACTAGGTCCGTCTAGGGAACGGCAATGACTTGTTTCCCAATTCATGGGGAAAGTAGCATGGCAATCTGAACCGTTCAAATCGATGATCCAACTGTAAACTTCAAATCATAAAGTAAACAATTACCCAAGAAGGTAATTTTAACTATCTAATGTTTTCACTTTCAACTAGTACACTTAATTTCACCTCTCATCCAATACTCATTTGAATGAATTATTCAGATCAACTTGACCAAGAACATGTATAAATGGTCAGCATAACCTGAACTCATTACCTCAGAACATCCGGTATGAAATTATTGGTCATAACTAACAACCTCGATGCCGGAGAACATTGGGGAATACAGTAGAAATGGGCAGTTAAATAATAATAATACATGCCACCAAAGCACAAATGTCGGTCCTGCATTCAATGGTCATTTAATTGGGGTTGGAGGGGGGGTGTATACGGGATTCAATTAAGTGCGAACATTGAGCTGTGGCCCACCGTAGCAACGATTCAGATCCGTCCATACATTTTTTCCATTTCTTGCACCCACATTCCATGCTTAAAAATTGGATCTTTCATTCTCACTCTACCCAAACTTGAATAATTATCAACTTCTCTTCAGCTGTCAGACACCATAAATGGACTTTTCCCAGCTCTGAAGAGCTGCGCTGTGTGTTTCCCAACAAACATGGACCTTCCAACGCCTTCAGTTTCTCTGCCCTCGCTGCCCCTTTTCTTCGTTTGCATTTCCACCATCGTCTTCCTCTCCAGGCTCGTCTCTCGCCCCGTCGTTTCCCATCTTCGGTTTCTCACAAGAGCCCACCTCACTTGGGTGCCGGCCTCGCCCTTGGAGCAGTCCCATTCAGAGCATTTGGATCGCTTCGTGATGGCTATTGTCGAAGAACTCCACGTCCGTCGCTACAGGTGCATCACAGGGCCGGCTGAGCCAGTGGAGTGTGTGGTGTGCTTATGCAAGATCGAAGAAGGCGAAGAAGTTAGAGAAATCCGCTGCGACCATCTGTTTCACAGGGCGTGCTTAGACACATGGCTTGGATACCGAAACCCCACGTGCCCCCTCTGCCGTGCGTCTGTGATACCATTGAGATTTGCAGCGAAGCTAGGAGAGATGGAGGAGCCAGAAGAAAGGATGGTTCTTCCGTTTTCCTTCCTAACTAGCACGCGGAGCACATGGTGGTTGAGGTGAGTAATAATCGATGCCGCAATCTTCGTCTTCGACTCGGTCGTTTTCCATAGATTTGAGAAAGATGGACAGTTAACATCACTAACTTTTGTAAATTTGTCTGAATAATCCTGATGTTGCCAAACCACGTATGTCTATCATTCTAACCAGCAGCAACCCAATCCGATTTGGCACCCTTTTCTTATATTGAGTCGAAATTAATTAATACCTCTGTATTTATGAATATCGGTTAGACTTGAATTAGTTGGCTTTTAGAATCTCAAATGAGAGGCGTCTCTCTTATTTTCCAGCTAAAGCTGTTTCCCTCACAAGCATGTATCGATTTTCATCGCCAGTTCTTGAAGGGGAGAAAATGGTTTTCTGAGATTAACGAAATTCTCAGCTTTACACATGCGCAAAATAAATAAATAAATAAACAAATTGCAATTCCTTTAAAAATAAGAATTTCCAGGTCAAATTGAAGATAATCTAGTTTAAATTGTATCCTAGCTATCAGCAATTTACTTCACTTTAAAATTGCTTTTTATCAATCGAAACTTAGGAAGAACCGTTGTTCTCAAACATAATTTTAAACTAGCTAAGATATAATTCGCATTTTATAGGATGTTGCAGATAGCGTAAATCGTTGCACAGGAGAGAATTCGTGGCAGTCACTCTACCCTGGCAAACGTCTTTTCCCTTGTAAGGAATTGCGGCCATCGTTTTAGGTACCTACCAAAGAGTTTTGGCCCCCGTCACACGCGTGGGGGGAGTGTTGCCGTCCGCGGGCAGACACGTGCGCTCCCGAAATGTGCATGCATGAATCTCAAGGATTTTCTTTTCGGCCAGCACTCTGAAGATGTTATTACCGAGTAACGCTATCAAGAGGTGAGTGCCGTCTTTACGTGTTATGTGTTTGGGAATTTGGGGATCTATTGCCGCCTATTACCAATAAAGATAGCAACTGCTCTTATTGTGAAACATAGTACTTATATTATATAATTTTTGTTACTAAAATATTAAGCTATTTTAGAGAATAATGAGAATATATATGTACTTGTGGGTGTGTATATATATATATACATACAAATAATTAATCATAGTTACGATAAAACAACATAAATGGAACTTATAATCATGTGGTCAGGATAAATCTAAAAAAGAGCATTTTACATATATTGCATTGCTACAATAAATACGGAGCACACATAGTTTTTGTAAATATACCCATTAAAATTTCTCAAGATTTCATTTACACCTATTTAATCACTATACTAATCTCTATTTTAAATTTCATAAACATCTAACTATTATAATTAATTAACGTAATTCATGTAGTATAAGTTTTCATAGTAAAATATCCATATTTTGATAAAAATTTCAATTTCCTGTGTATAATAAAATTTTAAATTTAAGATAGAGATTACCATGTAAATAACATAATTTCAAATCCTGTAGACTAATGACATGATGGTAATGATTGTATAAGAATCTAAGAGCAAATAGAGATACAATCAAACCGTATTTCTGGATACATCTTGCATGATGTAGAGAGTGATGATTGGCGACTGATAATTATAAAAACTAAAACCATATTATTTCATTAATAAACCAACGATTTATCTTCCACTTATTGATGCTGTATTTTGAATAAACAAAATAAAGAGTGTAATGAAAGTTGTAGTATAAAAGAGGAAGTACCATTAAAAAAAAGATAAAATAATATAATAAATGAGGCATAATGGAGAATAAAAACAAAAATAACATGGTAAATTGATTGCTATTTGAAAAATAAAAAGAATTAGTTTGAATAACGTTTTTTTGGAAATATATCGAATAACAATTGCAAAGACAAAAACTAATATTTTAAAGAAGGATGATAATGGAAGAAAGAGGTAAAATGCAATGCTTATATTATTTCAAATGAGACAAGAGAAGGATTTGTAAAACTGGGGGTCGATCATAGAAACAGAACCTTTCATTTCAAAACTGGGGGTCGATCATAGAAACAGAACCTTTCATTTCAAAACTGGGGGTCGATCATAGAAACAGAACCTTTCAT
>JAYJMB010003689.1:0-13774 GCA_036873735.1 Pouteria campechiana
AGTAGTCTTTTGAGCGATGAAAAAGGAAGCAGAGAAGGGTCAAAAAGCCACACCATGTCAAGAGAGAGAGAGAGAGACGCGGAGTCGGCTGAAGTAGTCTTTTGAGCGATGAAAAAGGAAGCAGAGAAGGGTCAAAAAGCCACACCATGTCAAGAGAGAGAGAGAGAGATAAGGCACTTGAGTATTACATTCATAGGGACATCAATCGATGTAGGACTAGTTTAGGCTTGCAGCTGTGGGAAGCCATTACCAAGAATGGAAAGCCCAATTGGATTTTCTACCCCAAATGCTCCCTGTAGAATTGGATTTGTGGGGGACGCGGAGTCGGCTGAAGTAGTCCTTTGAACGATGAAAAAGGAAGCAGAGAAGGGTCAAAAAGCCACACCATGTCAAACATGAGCGTGTTCCTGGTCCCGAACACTGAAAAGGGTGAGTCACATCAAGAAGATCATATGACCTGAAAATTGGGTTGGGTGGCAACCATATTAAAAATGGGTGCTCGATCGGCCATATGATTCATTTGACAGCTGGCTTACGTGCATTTCTTGGGGCCATGTATCATTGCTAGGAACGCCCAGCTTTTGTTGCCCAGGACAAATGCTCTTCACGTGTCATAGACGTAGTTGCCAGGAAAACACAACGGTGGGGCGTCGTCTCATGAACATATATACATACATGCATGAAAGAGGGAGTGGAAATGAAATAACAATGACCAAACCACCAGCTTCACTGTATGAATCAGAAATTCGGGACATCCACCCCAAGCATGCACCGAGCATGAACTTGCACCGGAAGCCAGAGTAGCAGATTACGACCATGGGTTTGCACGCGAGGCAAGCCACGTGCATTTTTATTTTTTCTTTCCGACACGAAAATGTTCCCTCGGCTCCCGGCCTGTCAATCTCTGATCGATGGATTTGCTTGTCGGGAATTTATCTGATGCTCCTGCAAAGAGTAATAGTTCATACACCTCCATCTACAGCAGCAAATGCTATTTGTACTACGAGAGCAAGCACAGCCCATTTTGTGGGTTTTTTCTATGTTGCCTGGAATGAACATATTAGCTGAGGTGGCGGCCACATTTAACCGTTTCCTAGGCTACCAATTGATGATGTTGTTCTGGAATATTGCTTATTTGCAATGGGTTTCACGTCGCAGCGATTTTAATTAGTGGTTGCCACGTATATCAACTAACAGGCGCTGCCAGTGCACTAAGTCGACCTCCCTTGCTTTTTAATCGGTGGAATCATGCCGACCATGGAATCAAAGCCACATGCAGCCATTGCATAATTCCGTGGAGAGTTCTTCTTCTTCTTCTTCTTTTTTTTATTTCAAATAAAAAAAAAATCCTTCCTCTCTTTAAACAAAATGAAGCAGAGAATCATTATGTGGGCCCCACTTTCGATTGTCCACTAATCAAATCAAGCTTATAATCTGGCGAGCCGGTATCATCCGCGGAAAAAAATGGACACCTGCAAAGAAAGGCAACATATCCATGAGTGTGTTACACCAGCGCAGTTGTTGTTGGGACATGGCATTAGGGCAATGTTCCACATCGGGGTCGAAGTGTAGACGGTTCAGACCTCATACACGTGTGCTCCTTGGACGCCCATTTGCATTTTGCCTCTGTAAATTCCAATATTCCTCAGGAGATTCTGACAGGATGGTATGTGGATATCCGAGGAGGAAAAGGACGAGGTTTGATTGGCGGGAAACGGGGAAATCGAAAAATCCTCACATGGCAGGCATTGTCTGAGGCTCCATTCTATCTTCTCTCCTACACCATGTCTGGAGCCAGATCGATGGAACCCGTAACTACATGCCTGCACCATATTCCGAAATCCTCCCATTTTGTGGGCTCCAACTCCATGACGACCTGTCTCATTTATCCTCCGACTAAAGGCCATTCTCTTCCCATTGGATGGATGTGGACCACTTGCCGTGGTTTGGTAAGTGGTCCACATCCATTGGTCGGTCAGCATACAAATTTCAAATAGCTGGTAAGGCAAATGATCGTCGATTTGGCACACTGGTGGCATTGTCATTTGTGACTGACATTTTGAGCATCCAAATGTTGGGTCCCACATGAAGATTAACTGCTGCAGGAAAGGGCTGTCTATCTCTAGATTAGGGGGGTCCACGCCATGGTGAAACAACCGACAGCCGACAGTGGAGGCTTACCCCTTTTAATTCTTGGATGAGACTATTTCTGGCGCTAGGTGAACTTGATGGTTCATTGGGGGGGGTTGTGGACTTCCAATATTCGGTTCCACAAATGTCTGCAGTTGGGTGCAATGTCACATGTCTGCATGTTTGTTGAAGGTGGCCGGTGTTTTAGGCCACCATGCACATGGGTCTTGTTTGGTTTTGACCTGGGATGGCCCATTGCAATGTATTGTGCTTTTGCACGCATGTAACACAGATTACAAGAAGCAGTCGGCTTGATAGACAATGTATTATAGAAAAGATAAAATAATACGATAGAGAGTGGCTATAGGATAATGATTGTTTCAAATGGGCTTTTTAATAGAATATATAAACGAATGACTGAAAAGATATGAATAACTTTTGAAAAATGATAAAACAATGGATCAGGGACGTAATAAACATCTCATTTGAATTATGGTATAACAAGTGCAGTATGATAGGATGTGTAGTCTCCCTGTGTATCTGCCACACCAAATTAACACATGTGAAGAAAAGGAACACGATAGACAACAGAAAATACAACAATAATATACAGATTTACATGAAAAATCCCAAATTTGAGGAAAACCAACTAGCAGAGGAGAAGAAATTCACTATCTCAAAGAGGAAAAGAGAGCTAGACAGCTGCAAAAACAGCTCAATCCATCCTTGCAAAACTGCAAAATTGACTGCTCGTATGTATAATTAAACTTTAGGCCTGATTCCTTTGCTACCACCGTAGATCTCCATGAAAAATCTATATTTATCGCACCGCAGGTTCTTTAAATTGGACCAAACAAAATTTGGGTCTCTGTACTTTAACAACACACCACTTTTGTATGTCATGCAGTTTTGCATATAAAAATATGCTTGAAATGAAGAAATGAGTTTTTAGCTGTGTAGATTAACAAGGCTTGGTGCACCAAAAAGTAAAAATCTGTTTCCACCACTGACTGCAATGAATTTTTTTTGTGAAGTTTGGAACTTGGAAGTTCTCTTCTTCCAAAATCGTAGGCAAGTGAAGCCGCATGGAACTTCATGCCTTAAAGTCGTTGTCGTTAAGCTTTGTATCATCAGCTGTTTTTTCTAATTTCCAAACAAGTAAAAAATCTGGTTGTAGAATTTATATGAATGTTCGAGAAAATAGCAGAGAAACTCTCCTTGAATGCCAGGGACCTGACAGGAGCGGAGGCTATTGGCTGTCGCAAGCTGGGCTATGTTTCAAACCAGCTCACACATTGAAAGGCTCGCCTACTCAGCAGCCCTTAAAGCCCATGGGCTAGTTTCCCCACTAAATCCAACTAGGGGTGCAAAATGGGGTGGGTCGACCCAAACCCAAGAGTGACCTGACCCTATTTAGTACCGGTTTTGGAAAAATGACCTGACCCGCAATATTAATAAATATTAAAAAAAATACATCTCTCACTCTTTCCCAATCCCATTCTATAGCCGCCATGCTCATCTTCTTCTGCAAGTAAAAATTTTACCAAGGAATTCTATGAAAGATGGAGAAATCTTGAAGGTCTGTTATTTATTAGAATAGAAGGTAATAATGATATGAATGTTTGGGTTTAAAAAATATGAAATTAATTTCAACATTTTAGATCTTATTGTTGTTTGTTGCTTGTTTAGTTCATATATAAGTAGTTGAATATTTATTTTAGGAATAAATGAGTGTTTGAGTGAATATTATAAATTTATATTTATATATTTCATAGATGTTTGAAAGGTAAAGTTAGAGTTGAGAAGTGCCTAATCTATTTGCTATAAAGTTATAGATGTGGGGTTGGGACAAGGCTAACCTAGACCCACCATATATGTAGAGTTTGATAGGAGTTCTGAAAAATAAGGTCAAGGTTGAAATGACCCTAACCTGGTATGAACTGACTTGATTTGCACCCCTAATTTCAACCAATGCATAGGATCATCTAATAAGGATGCCTATTGGATGGATGTCTTGACGAATGGACCTGATTTACTCTGAAATAGATCTGAACCAATTTGTTTCCCTGTCTAATCCGGATTGCACAACAAAATTAGGCTGCAATTGAACTAACTCCAACAAATAGATGAGGGGTAAAAGTAGGAAAGCGTGAATCATGTTGGTTAGCCGTGTGTCAAAAATTGACAATCCAAAAGAGGGGAGCTATAAGCCCTTTATAGCACGATGGTCGTATGCATTTTCCCTCCACAGCAAGCTTTCGATACTGGTTCTAGACCAATATTAAGCCCATGGCTAGTCCGGACCTGGATTTGCTAAGCCTGTCCTCTCTTGATAGTGTCTATGCCATTTTAACCCATACAATCATTGGGCCCAACTTATCATGGCCAGATGACAAGAATTGGAAGTCTAGGAACTGATTTCAGTTATAGAGTAAGAAAGGTTAAAATAGATAAGGGATACTAATTTTATATATATATATATATAATGATGATGATGATGAAAAATAAAATTATTATACTACGTATATGTAAAATTAGCACTTGAAAATTGCAAATTTCCTTTTCTTTTCTTTCTTTTCCAATCCGGGAAACCAATGAAGCTATATTTATAATATTCGTATGGCCTGGTAACTTGTCCACAATTATATAATTATAAATGCAGGAATAATATCTAAAAAAGAGAAGCAAATTTGTAAAAAAAAAAAAAAAAGCTGATTGCTTAGGCTAGCAATTGTTTGGGGTTATGCTTGGGCTTAGACACAATTGAGCTCAGGAGAGGACAGGCTAATCACTGCATAAAGTTCGAGACCTATGCATAACTAATATGATTAGTTCCAAAGCATCACTGATTGATGGAAAATGCAATTAATCTCTGAATATTCTTGGCAGTCAGATGGTTCTAGACATGCATGGTTGGGGGTCAAGCTTAGGGTCCGGGTTAACTAATTCTTCAGTTCTATGAGTTGGGTGAGAGCCTTCTTTCTCTGAAAAATGTTGTTAGGTTGAAGCCATTGGTTTTGGTCCCTCAACCAAGAGACAGCTGCCACCCACCTCATAAATGCACATGAATTCATATAATGCGATTTAGTACATATAGTGCTTGGCAAATGGTCAGCACTAGTGCTACAGAGATGATGGGGTCCGCCACCCTTTTCTTTTTTAGTCCCACAAAATTTCCCTTTTCAACTTTGGTCTCAGAAAGTTAGAATCGAAGTGGTCCACTTCCTCCATGATGATTTTTCCCCCCTAATCAATTCCGGGGGGGAAATTACAGGGCTTAGATTGGCACTAGACACCTTTCCTGGTAAAATCGAAATAGACATCCATAGACAGATATGAAGATAGACTTTCGGAATCCCCTTTTTAGTGTGGGAGGGGAGCCTTTTGCTTTGTGGCACTTTCCGTGTGTTGTGCACTTGGGCACACCCTTTTTCAAAAGTGTGCTAATTTGGGAGGAGAATTTACGGCAAACTGCCCACTTTTGGATTCTAATATATGCTGGCCACTTAGCAGATACAGAGGCAATTATTTGACATTGAATTTAAGAAATTGATGAAAAGGTCTTCATCCTAATTTTGGTATATTTTTTTAAATAAGGGGAATTATCAGATCACGATTTTGAGACAATTGATCAGATGGGACGATTTTGAAAGATCAACTGCGCAAAAAGGACCGAGTGGACCATCCTATAATGGCCATTGATGGAGAGACAATTTTATGAAACTTTTGCTAATAATAGGAGTAATTGATGCAGTCACGGGACATGCTAGCGCATGTGCGTGAAAAAGGGGGGGTTGAAAGAGGTGGGGCTGAAAGCTGTGGCAGCGGGGCGTGAATGATCAGGAGATGCCCTTTTTTTCCCGGTTTTCACCATATCCTGGAAATGACCATCCATCAAACAAAGCAACAAACATCTTTCCCTCCCAAGATCACATGAAAGTCCGCCTGTATTTCCTATCATCAAAATCAGAGTGGGAGACGTGACGCGCCCTTTTAATGAAAGTGATGGAAGAGAGGGGGGGCGTTTTGAATCTAAATGAGAATTTGATTATCTTAAAGCAAGAAAGAAAGAAATGGAAACAAAAGCAAAAGGTGGAAACCAAAACAAAAAAGGGATGATGACCCACTAGAACCCTGTAGAAAAAGGTGAACCAAGGCGGGCAAAGATCATATGATTCCATGGCCTTTTCCAGATCCCACATGTATCGAATTCAAATTTGGCTGTCTACCCTCATTTTTGGCACTAGCGCTGGATCAGGCCCTCTTCTCGCAATGGCCAGTCAGTTGAAAAGGACGGGAATTTGAGTGGGGCATGGCTGCTTTTTAGAAGAAGAGTCTGTGGGCTGCTTGCTTGGCTAATAAAATAATTTTTAAATGATCAAAGGTTTGAAATAAGTTTGTATTTTTACTCATCTTTGCATATGGAATCCTACAGGACTGATTTAATGGTTGAATCGTATTAGAGCATTTGATAATTGGATGACAGAAACGGCAGCAACAGGCATTCATCATTGGCATGAATAGATCAGCCCATAGACAGAAAGCAGGCCCGAATCAAAGTCTAGGGCCTTTGGGAGATGCCTTCCTCTGTAGGCTGGATTGAGTTATGCAGCTATGTTCCTGGGGAGATGGATTGCTGTGGCAAATGATTTCAGCTACTCAGTTGGGTTAGTAGAAAGTGTTTTTTTGATATGAGATCTAAGGTGTGACCATCCTCCTTAAAATATATTCAAAACCATTTTAATGTGGGGCCCAAGCAGACCACAGAATTAGAATTAGTTGGGCATATGCGACACCCAATTAATATATGCCTGCAATGACTCCATGGTATGGTAGGGAATATATGGTAGAAACTATTTTGAGGATCCCCAAAACTATTCTTATTCATGGAACTATTTAAAATATTTTTTCTTAAAAGTTGATGATGCCTACAAAATTTCTGATCTGAATGATTTATGGACCCTGCTTAAATAAGTGAGAAGTATCAAAGTCGATGATGAGCTTGGATCTGATCTGATAAATGAATAAAACAGAGCTTCCGGCATCTCTCGTGCCATCTGCTTTTACATTTGTGGCTAAAATATGGACCGTCGACTTGCCCATGTGCTTGGTCCACCAACTGGCAATGGGGTCATCAGGACCACTGCTCCATCCATTCAAATATTGCAATCCCTTAATTTTGTGTGCATCCCATCTGCCATTTGCAAGTGATGCTTTCAAAGCTGGGCTGTATGCTGCACACCTTTAAGGCGAAAGGGTCGCAACCATATAGCTACTAGACCTAGCTACCTACCTCAGCTCCACGTCCAACGTTTCACGACCACATAAAATGCTTATGCTATGCATACATGTGACTGACAAGAGACATTAATTTGTTACTAAACTTCAGCACCATGCACAGCATCGGACTTGAATTTGTAAACAACACCAAAATTAAGCAAAAAGAAATATCGAATAAAGCAAGCCAAAAGCTTACTGGGGGCACACGCGTTGCACATCTTCAAGGTTCACGTATATGGCCTGTTTGTATTGTCATTATGTCCACTCATCCAATGTGCCGCATGCATCTTTAGACTAACGACACTTTCATAAACCTTGCAAAATCAAAGGGCTAATGAAACGCATAATCTAGTAATAGAATCATTGTCCACCAATGACACATGCATATAATGGCGGCACAGGGAGACAAGATCACAAGGTTTGGTATTAGTCAATGTCATGGCCCCGTTTCATTGCACCATTGTTGAATCATCGACCATGTCTTCTTTCATCTAGATGGGATTGGAGTTGTATGGAAATGACAATTTGGGGACAGCCCCATATGTCTGCTGGACCACATGTGATGTAGGATGGGGAATGGATTCTGATAGGACATCCAAACACTGTTTTCCATAATCAATACGAGATGGGGATAGGGAAAATGAGCAGAAGGGACAGTGCGATTGATAATTAGGCGACCATGCATTCCTTACTCGAAGCCAAGATGACAGATGAAAAGAAATTAAAGGATGGTGCTGCTTGGCATTCAAATTTCAAATCAGCTTAATTAATTCGAGGTGAAGGGGAAGATGCGAAATGGAAATGAGACAAGAAGATCCCAGAAAATGATGCGAGACTTCCATGTAAATAGTAGACACCTAATCGTTTTTTCTATAGGCTTAGAATTATGCCTAAAATAAACCTTCTCCACTCCCATCTCGTTTGATGCTCTGGCAGAGTTAGATGGACGAATACACGGCCACTTTACAGTCCTACTGTTTTCCAAGCGTGTGAATCATGGTTTAAGACTTCAAGTTAATAAATATCAACTAAATCACCAATGATTTTTCTGTCAAGAAAACGACACAGACAAGGAAAAATTCAAGCTGGTCAACAATATAACATTCAAATGGCAACAGTCTGCAAGTCGTTGCGCTCTACGTCTACATATCTATGAATGAGAGAACGCATGCATTTCAAGTTGTGGTGTGAAATCATGGTGTGAATTGACTTGGGGACGCGGATTCGTTTGATTTTTGGGCAAGATGAAGTCACGTGCAACTTGTTTGATTCGAATCTATCAAGTTGCAAGTCATATAGCCAGAGAAAGTGTTGAAGGAAAAGCTTAATGTACAGATGGAAGAGAAGAAAGGATTGGCTCTCACTATCACATTAACATCATCATCGTGATACGCATGAGACGCATCTTAAAAGAAGAAGAAAAAATACATCAGCATGGCTGTGAAGCAGTACTCAAGACTTTTTCCATTTTACATTAAAAGATGAACTGTAATCAAGTTAGGAATCAAGTGTTGTTAGGTAGGAAGTTAAACATTTATTCCTACTGCTTTCATTGCATGCCAAAAAGATTAAGTGCTTTAAGAACCTCCAAATGCAATTTGTATGGCACCCACGAGCCCTTTTCCCACCTTTTTAAGACTTGGGTGTTAAAGATCTTCTTTCTGTCGATTAGGGCAAAAAGAAAAAAAAAAAAAAGGAGAGGATAATCACAGGTCGATGCTAGGCAATCCAAAAAGTAGGACGGTTGAATACCTTTTAAGTGATCTTGTGGGAGTAGGCCTAACAACTTTGGTAACGTCGAAATACTATTTTCTTATTTTCATGGTGGCCCCATTTCATGCAGATATACATGCAACATTTCGAAATTATTTGGAGTGATTAGTTACTGACTCCCGACCTTTTTTTATTTTTTTTCCAAACTCATATGATACGCCAAACATTGAATGGGACAAGGATTTAGCACAGATACATGATCCAACCCACCCATGTTGTACCACAATTCTAAGCATTACACTTTTGCAGCAGTCATGATGAACTCTTTCTGGTTTATGGCATCGGACATAAACTGTTTTTCGCTGTTTTTGTCAAGGTTGGCACGAAAATCTTCCCATGAGTGTGGTTCGGGTGCTGCTTTTAGGACCCTGAACAAGTTTAAGGGCTATTCGTTACATCCTAATGTCTTGCGGTGCAGTGTATAATGCGGTGAATATATGACATTGTCGAAAGGTACATAAAATAAAAAGCAATGTCACTGATTTTGATGTTGCATCCATCTTGAACATCCAAATGGCCTGACTTCCATCCCAAGGGATAATAATTATAGTATGGTCCACTTTCGGATATCATGCATAAACATGCATGTGATGAGAACGAGTTCCTTTTTAATTTTGCTTTTTCTTTCTTATTCTACATTGACAAAATCACGCTAGCCAGCGATATGCATGTCCTGTTGTCGTCGAAAGACAGACCATTGCATCACAAGCATCAGTTGCGGGAAAAAGTCTAATTGGAGGAAGGTGTTAGTACAACAACCCCATTAATTCGAACCAAATAGTTGTAAAAATATTTTTTTAAAAAAAGTTTATTTAGACCCATAAATTGATTTTCAGGGTATACATGCTTCCGCATATATGAAATTCATATTCTAATAAAATCATATTTTTTGAAATTTGATAATCAGGGTTTTGGGTGCATGGGATGCCACTCTCGTATATGGTAATGGGGCAAATTTTTTTTTTCTTATGGGAAAAATCCCAAAATGATAAGTTAGACGCCCTTCACTGCATTAAAAAGACCCAACAGCAAAGCTTCAGCCAATCAGAGGTCAGAACTGCAGAACTAACATCATCTACGGCTGCTGGCCTGGCCATGGCTCGACCCCACAATCTGAACCGTTGGTTTTTGTGCCGAGGCGTACAAGGCCCATAATTGCAGTGGGTAGAGGACAGACAGAGGCATTGGCATTTGGCACGCGAGTCAAGATCTCTTTCATAATTAATAAATAAATAAATAAATTGAAGGAGAAGGAGATAAAAAGGCAAGAGTCTTTTTCGGATAAAACGAAAAACCAAGCGGAAGGGGTGAAAAGCAAAGCAGCCCGTAGAAGCAGCCGACCCATTTCCTGCAACGGAGTCTTCCCTTGTTTGTTGCCGGTTGCCGACTGCCGCCTGCCATTTCTCCACAAAACATGTACTACACATTCAAATACAGCCTTCATTTCACAGCATGTACCTATCTCACTGCTGACCGCTGCACATGCATGCTTTGTACCACGCTACAAGACAAGAAATGGGCCATTCTCCTCAATCACTCCTACACATGCACTCACTGCTCACATATCATGGGAGGCCGTGTCGCAAGCATTAAAACTCAGTTTTCGCAACCATTAGTTCCATTTCAAAGCAAGGATTAGTTGGGCAGTCATTGCCCCTGTTTTCGGAATTGTAAGAGTTGATTAAATAATTGCCTGGATTATCAAATTGGCCTCTTATATAATATCTTTATTAATGTATCATTTAACTACTCTACCTGACCAAAAACAAGGTGGTTCGACGTCATATGTACGTCTCTTTGTGATGCCACGCGAAGAAGAAATTAAAGAAAGTCTGATACTCTGGCGAGATGTGATAGATGATACCATGCATCACTGAAATTTGCAGTCCACCACCGGAAAGGCAAGGAATTCCAAATGAGGGACCCACGACTGGACGTATCATTAACTGTATTCGCTGGTCACCAATTATTATTACTATATATATATATATATATATATATTTTTTTTTTTCCTTTTCTGCCCACTTATAATGATAGATGAAGCTCATGAAATGATGCTCTACTTCAACGATCGAATTGGGTCATGATGTGGTTAATTCAATCATGATATGCCCATTCGTTTCTCATTAGGGCTTGCTCAGTTTATATACAGAGCTTTTTCTAGAAACTTTGAAGTAGAGCTTCGGTGTAAAAATCAAAAATTAACTTTTACAGTTTTCAAAAAGTGCCCCAGCCAAATAGACATATATAAAATAGAAGTGCATTTTAGCATCAAAAGGTGCTTTGCATCTGTAACAATCCCGAGGCTCCAGCATACTATTGTCCGCTTTGGGCACACGCCCGCAAGGTTTTGTCCTGAACAAACGAGCCCGTCATGTGCACCCGCCCAAAACGGGACACTAGTACACTGGAGCCTCGGGGTTGTTACAGTTGGTATCAAAGCCGACTCCCAACAGTCTGCGGGGGTGTATGCCATGAGGACATGGCAGCCCTGAGGAGGGGTGGATGTATATCCCACATCGCTTGAGTGAGGGAGAGAGTCCTGGGCTAAATATATGAGGCTCGGTTGTGAAGGTGTGCCCCGTTTTGGGCGGGCGCATGTGACGGGCTCGTTTGTTCTGGACGAAACCGTGAGGGTGGAGAGTGGCTGTGAATGGGCGCCCTATGCCAAAGCGGACAATATTGCACTGAAGCCCCGGGTTGTTACAACATCTCCCAAAATACACGGCCAAATAGGCACTAAGCCATTTATTGTTACCCTGATAGATAACTAATTGGCAGGATTCCTTGATCTTATGATGAAGATGCTTTGCCCTTCACTCTGAATCAATCTTAAAAGAAAGGCTTGTTTAAATTCATGATAGTCTAGTAAAAAAATTTATACATTTGAGTAGAACGGTTCCAATAATAGACACTGCTTCTAATGATTTATGACAGTTTTATGGGTTGTATATAAGCATAAATATAAAGTGAATGATTGCCTGCATAAATACCCCTTTCCAGAAAATACTAATTTTGTCTTTTACCACCACCCAATATTCGGTGAGGAAAGAGTAAAATACGAAACAAAGCACTTTATTGCATCGCATGGTTGATAAATGCACTAAATGCTCGATGGAAGATTTTGGACCTTCTGAGGTCCTTTCGCATCTCTCTCATTATAATGTGAATGCGTATACTTGGGCGGCAGTAATTTAGGAAAAACGTAAAAGGAAGGCGTAGAAAAAAAACATGATGTCAGCGTGACATAGGATGTTGTTAGCTTTCAACATCCGACTACAAGTTATAACACAATTTATTCACAATTCATAAGTTCTAATAAACAATAAATTAAATATTTAGTTATGAAAGTTGAAAATATGACATACTCGGACAATTGAAAGTTTATAGCAATATTGATGTGAAGCACTTATAGGCAATAACAATCACAATTCACAAAATATTAAGTGCTTGTTGATCAATGCTTACTTCAATAGTCAAGAAGATGGGGGAATAGGGAAAAACCTTAGAAACAACAAGAATAACTACACAAATTATTTATCCTTTTTAAGTTCTAATGAACAATAAATCAAATATTTAGTTTTGAAAGTTGAAAACATGATATACTTGAACAATTGAAAGCTAATAACAACATTGATGTGGAAGCACTTATAGGCAATAATAATCACAATTCACAAAAGAATAAGATTGGTGTGATTGGCTAGTTAAGTGCTTGTTGATCAATACTTACTTCAATCAAGAAGATGGGAAAATAGGGAAAGCCTCAAAAACGAAAAGATGGATAACTATAAATGACATAAGTTTCAAAACTAGGAAGTGAAAGAGGAGAAGTGGAAAACAACGCGGAGATTTTAAAAGTCAACATGCTTGAGATGGGGATAGAAGGAATGAGGAATTTTTGAAAGCTCTTCTAATGACTTGGTTATGCTAATGCAAACTTCTATGAAAAAATGAGTTGAATGATAATAGCTTTTTGTAGCTCCATTCAACTTTGGAAAATGAATTTTTGAAAAGTGCTAGAAAGAGGGAAGAGGGAATAGATGGGGATGGAGGAGATGAGCCATTAAAAAAGAGGGAAATAAATAATTTTGTCAACAGGCTTGGTTGCTTACATTGGAGGAGACAGGAGTGGACAAGGATTAATATATGTATGTAAAAAATAGGGATGGGTCTATTTTTGAAACGAGGATGAAGAGAAAAGTAAGAGTTTATGCCGGAAGAGTCCTGCTCTTTTTAAAAATTTAAAATTTTGTATGAGATTATAATCCAGACAGGGTTCAGGTCAAATTGTTGTCAACCAACTTAGAATTTGGGTGGAAGTAAACCCAAATTTCAAATTTATCTAACCCAAATCTTTAAAATTGTCAGGTTGGGTCGGGTTGGTTTGGGTTAACCCCACCCAAGTTGCACCTTAGTTAGCTATAAAAATTAAATCAAAAAACTTTTTGTTGTTTGAAAGCCAAGGTAAAATTGATGATTTGAAATATATGGCTGTTACATTGCATGGTATACACAGAGAGCTTGGCATGATTGCGAATTATATATATATATATATATATATATATATATATATTATATATGATAAAATTGT
>JAYJMB010003691.1:1275-37773 GCA_036873735.1 Pouteria campechiana
CTCCGATTAGACTAATTTTAATATTATAATAGATTATATAATATTAAACTAGATAATTACTTTAGATTTTATGAAAATTTCAGGGTGAACTCAAATAAAGATGTCCCATGAAAGCAATCCCATGGATCGGGACTAACGTCTCTAGCCTTAATTCCCTTGGCTTGATTAGCCACCATAAACGAATCGTAGCATGCGAGAGCTGGAGCAGGGGCCTAAAGGAATTTAATCATCTGTTTGTAAATATGAAAAAATAGGTGAAAAAAATATCAGAGGAAATTGAAATGTAGTACTGTGATGGGAGAGAAAAGAAACAGCGCAACATAAAAATAATAATTTAAAAAATAAAATAGATAAAATCGTTGGAATAAAATAAATATAAATAATAACAACAAGAAAATTTCTAAGATGCTCAAATGTCACATCGACACCGGTGGCTGTTGCCAACCAAAACCATGCGGCACAATTGTGTAATTTTATCAAGGGCATTGATCGCTTAGACCTGGGTGCACAAGAGCAAAATGTAGAATCCGTTCACGCAAAGAAGCAAAACAAGATGATTGGATCAATTTTGTTTCATTTATTGTGATTAACAAAATATGTTTAATTAGAGAGATGAAAATTATTTTAATGAAAGAATTAGTTGGACCACTTGATTTCAACCGGTTTCGCGGTGAACATAAATCTGTTAGAAATTCTTCTTTTTCTTTTCTCAGTACGGTCCACTCGTAGATTTCTGATTGAAATGACCTCAAGCATTACTATTAAACGAATAATCACAATTTTCACGAATGGAATGGATTCGATCAAATCAACTTAGGGGGCTCCACATGAACCGGTTCCTCAGCAGGCATGTGTGGATCCGGTTCTAGATTATCTGCATCCGATCGTCAAACCCTCCCGCCAAAGTCACTTTCGTTCGTCTGGGCGGGAAACTCCCGCAAACCAGACATCATTTCCCTCCTTCCTGTTTCTCGCAGCTCCTTCGTTCTCATGCTCGCAAAAACCCTCGAAAATCCAGGAAGCCCTAGCTCCAATTTCCATGGCTCCAAGGAAGAAATCCTCTTCGTCCTCCAAGAAAACGAATCAAATCCAGCAATCTCAGCCTTCCAAGTTCGGAATCCAGCATTTCTTCGAGCGCCACTCACAAGGTGCCGCTGCCGCCGACTCTCCAACACCCCCTCTTCCTCAGACCCACTCCGAAACTGCTGCTGCCACCGCCGCTCCAACGCCCCCTCTTCCTCCACCTAATCCTTCAAATCTCCCAGAAAGCCCAAATTCCCAGTCTCCCGATACTGCAAATCTCACTCGAAGCACAACTCCTGTGAATCCGCCACAAGCCGACTCTAATGCCGATGAGAATCCACTGGAGATCTCGCCTAATTTCTCCAAAACCGTGTCTAACAAGCGCTTCAAGTTCTCACCTGGAACGGTAGCTTTCTATGCTGTCTCTCTATTATTTTTTCTCGAATTTCTCTCCCGTGAGCAATGATATCCATTTGATATCTGTAACTCTCTTTTCTGATGGTGGAAATTTCTGTTGTTTTTGAGTGGCAGTTGATAAAGCAGAGTCAAGATGATGGGGTTGACGAAGTCACATGGAGAATCTCTCCGGTGAATGAACGACTTCGGTCTGTTGCGAAGGATTTACCGAAGATGATGAGAGTGTTGTCGAATGCTTCGAAGCTGAACACACGAAATCTTCGTCCATGTTCACAGAAACAGGCATGCACTTCTTTCTAGTTGTCTGAACAGGATCGACCCAATTAGCTTTGTTTTCTGTTTGTAGTATGTTCATGTGAATGCCATGGAATGGAATTTTGGTCCTTTTTAGCCATGGAATATGAAATTCTGGAATTTGCAATTGTATACAATGCCTTGCTGGATTCATGATGACTCTAATATATCCATATGGTTGGTGCCTGCGCCAATCAAATGATGATTTCTGAATTTGGAAAAGGACCAGTGGATTTTGGAAAAGATATAGTGTTGATATTGGAAAATTGGGGGAATTGTTGGACTAAATTGTAAGTTACGGCAATCAGACTATTTGTCATTTGGAGCTGAGGTCAAGGGGCAAGAATCTCCTTATTTGGTGATACCCTAAATTCTGGGTCGGCCCAAATTTGAATTGCTGAGCATGGCCAAGAAATTGGGCCTTGGCATTAGATGCTTGATGCTTCAGGCCCCAACTACTTGTGATCACTCGTGTCTAAGGATTGGGGCTGTAGAATGCTATTTAAAGGGCTAAGGTAGGTTTGATGGGTCAGTTGTAGCTGGTGTCCAGCTTTTGATTAGAAGTTTTTTGATATTTTAGCTGATTTTTGCTTTTGAAGCTGTAATATACCAGCTCAATGGGACCCATCCAGGCTTATTTCAATTTCACTTCAGTGATCTCATTTATTTTTTTCAATTTTCTTCTGGGCGGGTAAAGTTATTTCATGGTTCCATGGTTTAGTTTTATTTATGGCAGCCACATTCAACTCCCAGTTGCAACAGTTTAAGAATCTCTTTGGCACTGATTTACCTCCGTGAGCTTCTAGTTGGAAATGCTTTACTTCTTCCTAAGTAATTCCATTTATAATGATGTTGAGCAGATTTCTCCCTGCTCCTCTGGAAAGCTCGAGGAGTGGCTTTCTTCTCCAACACTAAAGCCACCTCAGAGAACCTCTTGCTTTGCAAAGAGGGTATCTTTTCAAGCACTGGATCATGATAAAGATGCAGAAAGTAAAGATGATCCAAACACCAACAGCATGGCAAACACACAGAGCCCATTTCAAACGCCCCCATCTATGTCATATAGCACTGTTGAGGTAACTATTTTTCATAAAAATTAATATATTAATATTCACTTGTTGATTGATGGAAGTGAAGTGCCACCATTGTTAGTGCTCTAACCAATGACTATTACTGAATGCAGCCCAATGTTAGTGTTCTGTGTAGCAGCGCTGTCAAAGCATCTGACCGTTCTGATTCATGGCAACATAAAAAGGTTTGTTTTGTGAATCTATTTGAGACTTTCTATTTTGCTTACCCTATGTGTTAACCATTTTTTAACATATATATTATTATAATCATTTTGTTTGGCTTTATGGTTGCCATTCTAGCCAAACAGGATAACTAATGTTCTAAGAAATGGGAAGGTTCTAATTAAACTACTATAATTTTCCTGTAGTATTGTATGCTGAATTCTATCTCAAAAATTAACGATTATCTATCATTGTACTTTTACTTGTAGGCATTGCTGGAGCTTCTTGATCAAGTGGAAGATGTCATTACTGTTGAAGAACCAGTACTTAGTCATACAAGGACACATTTGTTGGAGTCCCAGGGCAAGATGTCTGGTGCAATGTCTGTGAAAGCTGATCCTCTTGAGGAACTAAAAATTTCATCAGAAATGGTCCTTGGTGGTCTTCCTAGTCCAACTTTTCTTGTGCTTGAGGTCTACTCTTTATTTGCTTATGGCTAACTATGCACACTCTTGAATCTCCTTGGTGGTTTCACTGTCTGTACCATTGTCACAGGTTTGTGAGAAGTACAGAACTTCAGATCAACCCTGTGCCCAAAACCCGTTTAAGGTGCTGATTGAAACTCTTTTTGAATGCCTGTAAATATTTCTCAGAATGGTTAACTGTAGCTAATTCTAAACAAATTTGGCAACTCATTATTAGATCCTCCGATTGTTGAATGAGCAAAGTGGGGAAGAGAGAGTCGTGCATTTATATGATGAATGGTAAGTGCATTGGACATTTTTAGTTTGTAGGCTTAACCTTCCAAATATTTGCTATCTTATTCATTTCTGTGTGGAGTTCCAAACTCTTCTGATCAGATGGCACAGTTTCTTTATGAAATGTGCGCTTTTGAGCTCTTTGTACTTATATTGTGCAGTAGTTGTTCTCCCATTCTCGCATCTGAAGCTTCCTGACAGTTTGTTTACCTATTTTAGGTTTTACAGCATCATTGGACCTGGCGATACTTTAAATGTTATTGGAGAATTTGATGAACAGGGAGAATGTGTTGTGGACAGTGACAACAATCTCATCATCATTCATCCAGATATACTTGTGTCTGGAACACGGGTAATTGTTGCCTAGTGCTGCTTTAAACATCTAGCTGTGTTTTAACTTCCATCTCTTGGTAATACAAGTGCTGAATTTGGCAATGTCTTTCTGTCTTTCTGTAATTAACATTGGCAATAAGTCATCATTATTCTCATGGTGGATTTATGGACTGTGAATTACTTTTAGGTTGCGGCTAGTTTCACTTGTCCAAGGCGCACTGTCCTTGATGTGAGAATTAAGTATAGTGAGCATTCAACTTCAGCATTAGTTGGTACCTTGCTTCATCAGATTTTTCAGGTTTGTATCAATGAATTGATTTCTTGTTAATTTCTGTAGTTAGTATCCAGTGATGTTTTTGTGTGCATTGCCTTTCATGCTGCTTTCAGTGGTCAGCATCCTGTCATTTGTATGAATTGAGCAAACATATTTAATTCCTAAGTCTATATTTCCTCATTAGGCAGTTCTCTTTTCTAGGCTGGGCTGCTTCAGGAGTTTCCAACAAGTGACTTCTTGGAAAAATATGCAAGAACAGTGGTCCAAAAAAATTATGAGAGCTTGTATGCATGTGGAGGTATGTATCTAGTAATATTAGTTCTTGATTTTTGAATTTTTTTTTTGATTTTTGAACCTTTTTTTTTTGTTCTTGACCATGAATTGGATGCATGATTGATGTGTTGGCCTTTCATTGATAACTTTTCTTGTATGTTGGACATGAGAATGCCCTCTCCCCCTCTTCCCCTCTCCCTCCCTCCTAAAACCTGAACCGTCAGTACTATAGGCTAGGACTTGGGAAGCTTCAAAATGGATGTGCCAACATGTGCAACAGCTTTTGACATACGCATTTCTGGATTTGAGTTCTAATGTCTTATTATTATTATTTTTTTTCTTTTGTGGGTATTGTAGTGAATGAGAATGATATATATGCGAAACTCTTTGAAGCAACTCCTACAATATTGAATTGGCTTACTTGTTTTCGGCATCCACCGGTAAACATTGATATCTTTTGTTTCTGTATGTTTTTCTTTCTTAGTAGTTGTTTCTGTCTTTTTTGTGTGTTACGATAGCTTATGTTGTTTGTCATGGTGCTCATCTCTATATTTTCTTGTAATTCCCTTTTCAAAAAGAATAGAATGCTTCTGCAACTAGCTTATAGTGCCTGCACTCTCAAGAGTCATAATATTAAAGTTTCTTTATTTCTTTATTTCTTTCTTTTTTAAACTTTTATGTTGTACATTTGTTCTTTGTTATGGCTGGATATGCTTTTCTCTTTCCTCGTCTGTATGTCTGTCTCAATGTTCAGTTGTTTTATTTTATTTTTATTATTTTTATTTTTTAATGGAGAACTTTGTGATTAGGTTTAGTTTCTGTTCCTATTTGGTGCCTTAAATTTAAAAGGTTCACCTTAAAACATATCTTCTTTCAACTTGTGCATGTAACCAGATATATGAAACCTACTTTTGTCTGGCATGTACTACTAATCTCCTTATGTTTGTTGTCCTTGCCTGTGATTATGCTTCATGTTGTGTCGGCCATCTTCAGTGACTGTTAGGCACTTCACATTTTGATCTTCCAGCAGAGAGGAAGTGAATTCTAATGGAATCATCACATATCTTAAAACATATTTGTGAGACATCTGAAATGACCATGCATTAATCGCCAAAGCTTATGGAACTCATCAAGTTTAATCTTTTCAACCATGAGGTGACTACTGTAGTTCCAAAGTCCCCCTTCTGAGTTTCCATCTTTAATTTGCATGTTGTTGCTAAGATCGCCAAGTACCATTGTACATTAATGAGCCCCTTTTGTGGTAGGCTACATTTTACATTCAATAGTAGCAATTATTCTAGCTCGGTGGTGCTTTCCACCTTTTGGTGGTTCTTACTTTATCCTTTTGCATTATTGTGACTTTTGCTCTTGGTAGGGTTGCCTTACCACAATTAATCTTTTCCATGACTAGAATCCAAAACCTCATCTTACTTTGTGCCCATGTTATAGAGTTTTGGACTTACAAATAGAAAGCTGTGGAACTTATTAAATATGTCAACTTGATCCCTGGGATCACTTTAATATCATGAATGCTTAATCTAAACAATTTAGGGATATGTCAACTTTAATATGTCAACTTAATATCATGAATCAAACAATTTAGGGATTTTTCCCAAATCTCGTGTTCTTCCCCAATCTGCCCAAATCTGACAGATTTAGTTATGCAAATCTTGTTAAATCAATACTTTAATGCATAAAACATTGCAAACATGTGATTTCAAACCAAAAAAACAACAAAAACAAGTAGAAAATGCATCTTTCTTACCTTCACAATCGTTGGGACGTCCGGATAGAAAAACTGGATTTAGATATTCAAAATGCATTTTTTCGGTCACTTAATCACAAAAGAAGTTTTCGATTTTGCTCATATATCATGGGATTGAGCGTTTAGAGGAGAGAAAATGAGGTTTGGGTGTGTTTTGGGGCTTCATAGCTTCCGGATGAGGGGGTTTACAGCATCGGGTTGACAATATGGATATATCCATCGATATTATCGATAAATTGAAGCATTTTATTGTGAATTTATCGACAATTTGCCGATGTTATCGTTATTACTGATAAATTATCGATAAACATGGGAAAACAATGATATTTTCGTTTTAAATATGTTTTTTTATCATTAGGCCTTAAGAACGATATTATTGACGATATTATCGTCGATAATATCAATAATCAGTTCACTGGTTTGAATTTAGGACATGCCTTGAGTGGTGAAGATTAGGGCTTAAAGCTTAAACAATCTTCTTTTTGTCTTAGTTTCCATATTTAATATTATTGAATATTTTATATTATTATTTAAACTGGTCCAGGTGGTTTTCATTGCCAAAAGTTAGTGACTGTTCCCAGCCTACCCCTCCCAAAATTGCATATATGGGAGCTCAATGAGATTTTTGGTCCTTCTGTTTAGCCTTGTGGCAGATGTCTTTAAGTGTTGAAGACTGTTGGTTGTCCCTTTTGACTAACTCTTGAAGATCAAACTACCTTTTCATGTTAGTTTACATATTTAATTTTGGGAATATTATTATTCGGAACTGGTTGAAGCTATTGTTGCTGGTTGAACCACGCTGTTCAAACCACCAGTTTGATGAGCGCTCCAGTTCTTAAAACATTGTGTGATACTCTTCTCCATGAATGGATTGCACTGCGACCAATTATTGATTAATAGATTGAAGTTATGGATGAATTGGATCTTACCATAATGAAATCATAACTATAAATTGATCATATATAATTTTAAAGATGGAAATTAATACTTTAAAGGTAAAAACTTTAATGAAACTAGTTGTATGGTGCAAACCTTATTTTCCATATATCATGATATTTTAATCAAATCTAAGTCATCCACTATATTTGTTACTATGCATTTTTATGATACCAGAGATACTTAGGTGAGCTATAACAAAATGTAAATTTGTAAGATTGTTCGAAATTAATTTTTTCAATCAAGATGGTTATTGATATTTACAAAATAGCACGAAACATGATGTTTAACTTGAGATTGATTAAAACATCATGGTGTATAATATCTTGAAGGGTTGCACCATGCAACTGGATTCATTGAAGATTTTTTCTCTACTTTAAATTGATTATATTTATTCCTAGTCATTGAGAACAGTGCGAATGGTTTATATTTGTCGATGTTGAATAATAATGCTTTGATACTAATTTGATGTAGAATGGGATTGTTTTAATACCATGTTTTTGTAGAATGGGGCAAGGAAGAATTTGGAAGAAAGGGACAAGATTTCTTTTCTTCTATGGCAGGAAGTGAGAGAATTAGGGAAGAAATAGAAGGAAATAGAGAAGAATTAAAAGAGAAGAATGGACTAGTAGTAAATTGGGGAAGAAGTTGAGAAGAATTAGAGAAAGGAGAGGTGATAATTGTGGCTTTCAAGAACCAAATTGAGCTCTGGAAATCCTAATACATGCTACCCTATTTAAAGGGATTACAAATCTGAAAATTATGAATAAATCTCCAAAGAAAGAAATTATAAAATAATCCCTACAAAATAAAAATTACAACTAAATTTAAGATTAAGTGTTTCGAATGAAATATGCAAAAATATATAAACATTAATATCTATGCTTGCACCTAAAATAAATATGAATAGGATGCAATGAATTGTTCCCTTTTTGTTTTCCATCATTTGTGAATATAGAAAATGTACATGCTAGAGTGAGCTGTTATAATGTCTTGTTCAAAAAGTAAGATTGAAAGTTTAAGATGCTCATGTACTTAAATTGTCGCATTCTTTACCTTGAAGTACCCGCTGTTACACAATAGTTGTTGCATTCTGAAAATAATGTGATTGGGCCCAGATATTTTTAAGAGAAGCACCTAAATTCAGTTGCTCTACTGGAATACTGTTTTTAGTCAATGCTTTTGGGTTATTCTGTCTCAGAATTACTTATTCTGTTAGGATAATGATTTTATCAATCATTGACAGGAGCAGAGAACTAATACTGTTGATTTTGGATCAACCAATGGGCAGAGAGAGATCAGGATTACTGAGGTAAGCTGCCATCTGTTTGTGTTGGATTGTTGTTTAATGATTCTACCATGATCTTTCTAAAAGCTCATACGAAAACGTGAATATAACACAACATGCTTGTGGTGTGAAAACAAGGATTTATATCAAAGCATATGGAAGAGGCAATTTCTAACTGTGAACTGGCACATTCACATAAATATGTATCTGGGTTTCAATTTTGTAACCATTTTCTTGCTGATTGATATCCTTTAAGACATTATTTATTCAGCTAATTTGTACTTGCTGATGGAATACCCCCAGCCCTCGTGTCCAGTGTGGAAGAACTTTTATTAGCCATCATTCTTTTCTTTTCTGTCCTCAGGTAACTTACACCTTTTCAAACTGGATTTCTTATTTAGCACTAGGAACCCACAAGAAGTTAACTAGTCGCTGTGAATAAAAAGCTAGCTTTTACCAACTATTTATGCATGCAATATCTTTGGCTTGTTGGTTACCAGAGACCAAGGCACTTATCTTGACACATTGGCCTGCTCTTTCTAAGAAATAGAGCATATCCTGATTCTATAGAGAAAATATTCGAGAAAGTTTTTCCTGTATCCTCTCATTGAGGAGTACAAGAAGTAGTTGCATCTAATTAGAACCATCAATGGGAGAATGCCTTCATTAAGGAACTTCTCACAGAGAGATTCTTTCATCCATCGACTTAGGCATGATGGCTTGCTTGTCAAGATACTGTATTTTGGAAGACCTTTTGTTAGTTTATTTCAGTCTTCATAAGAATTATAGTAATTACCCATATATGAGGAAATTCTTGCTTTTTGTCTTACTGCTGTTATAGTTTGGATTTTCCATTGCCTTGCTTTAAAAAGTAAACTTATTTCCTTACCAGGGATATTTCTGAGTGTAGGTTATAGATATTGAGGAAATGGCATGGTCTCCAAGATATGGGCTGAAAGGAATGATTGATACTTCACTACGAGTAAAGATAGATTCTGGCATTAATGGGATTTATGAGAAAATCATGCCCATGGAATTTAAGACTGGAAAAGGAACTAGCGGTCAGGTAAGTTTGTGTACTCAATGACCTTGCATTACTAGGAGTTATAAGGTGGATAGGAATTTGGATTGCATTGTTGTGTACTTTTTTGTGCCTTCTTGTGGTTCCTTTCTTAAATTCTATAATACTTGTATGTCAAACTTAATTACAAGTTTTCATAAAGCTGGTAGTTTGTTATTTACCTCGAGTCTATAATTTCATTGGTGTGGAGTTTTCCTAAGCACTAGCTTGTGTAGCGCTTGACTCATTTGTATTTTAGCAAGTTAACCTACTTGAATGCACACCATACCCATAATGATTAGAAATAAAGTAAATAAAGACTAAATAATTAGTTTTTGTATGAAAAAATGGGTAATAATGATTAGAAATATATGTAATAATAAAGAAAAGTAGGGTTTTTAAGTAGTTAAGATGTTAAATCACATTAAAGTGCGTGAAGAAAAGGATGGATACATTTTAACTCATTTTCCTTATTGCCAAATGGAACCCAAATTTCAAGTTGAATGCAATAGGTGGAGATGTGCTTCTTATAAGACTACATGGCCATCAACAAATACATTGGATGCATCTATTTGATATTTGTGTAACAACCTATACTTGTGAGGGAGAATGTTGAGCATTCTAGAAATGAGTTCATATGAGTGGAGTAGTCAAGGAACAATTTCTTAGGATGAGTGAAAATGTTTAATGATGATGTTGAGATGGATAAATAATGCAATGTGTAGGTGGGTGTTAGAAATGGAGTTAATGACAAAATTTGAGGGAATTTAAGGGCATAACTATTATCAAAAGTTTTGATATGTGGGAAATCGTGGAAATTTTGATTTAGATGGTTTGATCTACTGTTCGCAATTTTGCTAAGAGGGAAAATTTTTCGAAGCTTAAAAGGAGAAAATTTTGCTAATTTTGGAGAAATTATCGATAATTTTGCTGAACTATTTAGCTAAAATATAAAAAATAGAAAAAATAGTATTTTTTTTATAAAACTTCATAATTAATCAAGATAAATCTAAATTCACATTTAGAACAAAAAAATCACATTAATTAATTATTATTACTATTAAATAATATGTAAAATAATTAAAAGTTAATAATTTTGTTAAAAATTAATTTTTATAATTTAGAAGCTGTTTAAATAGAAAAAACTCAATCTACAACTTACTTAATTTATATAATAAAAAATTATAAACAAAATACTAATAAATGATGATAAACCATCATTATTAATAAATTATATGCATTTGTCCTAAAAAATTTAAAAGAAGGCAAAAACCAATTTGCTACTATTGATTGGGAACCCAAATGGAGGAAAATTGAAACACATGCTGATTGGAAATGCCTAAATGGGTGAAAACAACAACATGGATGCCTCTTCTGCTATCACGATAGCCTCTTCTATCCTTGTCCACCACAAGACTGGATTGAAGCCCTGATTTCACTAGCAATCCATTCGAAAGAATGGGTTTCGGATGCTCTAACACTGATTTCGAAACAAAAGGGGTGGATTCGAAGAAAACATTGGGGAAACAATTCATTACAGCTTGTTGTCGATCAAAGAGAGTGATGCAACAGATTTTTGCGTCGATTTCAGGCTACCAAATGCATGGAGATCTATTTGAAAATGCATTTCAAACCTTCCATTTATGATTTCAAAGCTGAAAATTCGATTCAAGTTCAGAAATCGTTGAGGAAGACGTGGAGAGTGTGATTACAAATGTTGGATCTTCAAATCGATTGCACAAAGGTAGTTTTTTTTTTTTTTTTGAAAAATCGTCACTGGGGGTTTTGAAATTGGGTTTTGGGGAGATTGAGATGCGTTTGAAACAATTTCAAGGTGGCACTTAGGGTGTTTTTCTTTTTATTTCGAATTTTTCTTGGAAATATCGGCAAAAAATTCCTCCTGTTTCGAGATTTTGGGAGAAATTTCAAAAATTTCGCCTAACTTTGAAAACATTTTGCCAGGTAGCTAAAACGGAAATTTCGATGAAATTTCGCTCGAAATTGCAATCACTGGTTTGATCATGTGCAATGGAGATTGAAAATTTACAGTAGCTATGAGTTGGTTCAAGTTGAATGTTGTGTGGGTGATAGCTCCAAAGGACATGTTTGGAGGTGATGGAGGAAAGATTGAATGATGTTGAATATATAAAAGGTCCAAGGTTGAGAGGAATGGCATAGCTAGATTCATGTGGCTGATCTGAGGGTTTCACTTGGCCAAACGGTAAGGCTTTTTGCCTGCATTCTTAGTGAGATAGGTTCAGGTCATTGAAATGGCTTGTCTCGAAATTGTGTGTAAGACTGCATACATATTGTCCTCTGGAGACCTAGTGGTTGGGACCTCGTGCACTGGTACGCCCTTTTATATTCATGTGGCTGATCTCATTTAGTTGGGATGTGACATAGATGGTGCCAATGAAATGTTGTAATCCATTGATCATACAGATGCAAGTCTCAATGGATAGCCCTATGCAAATGTATTGCAGATAGAAGAAATGCAGTAATTAGACAGTATCGGCAATTTTTGCTTTAAAAAGAAAAAAAAATCAAACACCAATTCAAATTCAATACGACAATGGCTAGGTATTCTACAGCTAGGATCCTGCTGCTTGGGATTTTGGTTTGTTGGGCTTGGGCTACTGCAGTGAACTGATCATGCCATCTGATTGGTTCACTTGACCATGAGTGGTCCCACTTGCACATATGAAAATCTGAATACGTGATACAGATTCCTGGTCTCAAGTCCTTAATACATAATTTTTTTGGGATCTTCTAACCTGCTTCTGATGACAATGCCATCTACTTTAAGTGGAAACCTCCACAACTGCAAGCCCTCATCTGTTGAAAGTTAACTTTTGTGTTTGGCATACTTTTGAGGTTCGATTTATCGTTCACTCTTCATTTTGCATGTATGGGGTCATTCTAACTCCAGCTGTTTGAAAGTCAGGTCCTTCTAAACATTCTAGAGCACACGCAAGGTTTTCCATAGAATCCATACATGCCCCTCTTTACTTTTGCATTTCAAGAAACATTCTTTTCTCCATTATTAATCACTTTCAGAGATTGTAGAGGCTGCAGGGTTTAGTGGTAATCTGGATCTAGAGTGCATTTGAAATGTGCTAAATGAGATCTGGGAGGTCAAAATCTGAAATACTGCTGCTGCTACTTTAGCATGACTGGCATACAATTTTTATTGCATTCATGCTTGTGACTGACACATCATGTTTACCTGTGTGTTTGCCTTTTTGTTTCTGCAGTCTACTGTGGAACACCGTGCCCAAGTGATCTTGTACACTCTTCTAATGTCTGACAGGTGTCTGATCTGGCTGATTCTTCTACTGGCAAATTTTGGTGTTTTTCCTATTTTTGGATTATAATGCAATGATTTAGTAATTTTTAATAGATATTTGATGCTGAGATGCTTTTGCTGGTTCATGTCTTCTTCTTCTTCTTCTTCTTCTTCTTCTTCTTCTTATTATTATTATTATTATTATTATTATTATTATTTTTATGTATCCTTATTTTTTCCCAGATATTTGAAAGATATCGACTCCGGTCTTCTTTACTATCTCCATACGGACCAGACTTGGGTAATATAATTTTTTTTAATTTAATTTAGTATATTCACAATACTTCAACCTATGCTTGCTATTTTTATCAGGGGATTCAAGTTCGAAGATCTGATGTCATTGCCCTCATCATGTGCCGTAATGAACTTGCAACTAATATTCTAAAGGCATCAAGGACACAGATTCTGCCACCAATGTTACGGGTATGGAACAACTACAACATGCACATAGTTTTTCTTTATGCCACTTAACTGAATGGTTGTGTGATTTTCTTTTAAATCTTCTATTGTAGAATCCAATCACATGCAAAGGCTGTCGTCACCTTAACATCTGCACTATCTATCATAAGGTAAAAAAGTATGTCCTCTCTAATCTCGAATTTTCTTAATGCCACTCCTTTCATGGCTAATCGGTAATGGAATTCTGTTATAAATAGTTAAGCACTAAGATTGTTTTTAACACACTGCATCAAAATGCTTCTTAGGTCGTGTTGTTCTTTTAGCCTGATGTGTTGTATTTGTAGTTAGCAATTTCAAATTATTTTTTTGGTGCTAAATTGCTTGCATTAACAGATATTGACACTATGTTTACAAAGAACTCCAAAAGTTTTATAGGAGTGAAGCGAAGATAAATACAAACAAAAACAGGGGATAAGGTGAAGGGGCAACTAACATTCTAATGCTGCTACCCAGTTGGTTTCCAAATGATTCACATTCAAAAAGATTCTGGTCTAGGGCATTGTGGTTTATGAAAATTTGCCAGAGCACTATAGGCATCCAATGATGTGCTGTGCTTCCACTATCAAACCCTGAACATAAATGGACAAAAGATTTGTTGAGCTTTTCCATGACGAGAAGCCTGTGGAACTTCCATTAAATTTCATGTGTAAAGGAACAATGGATGAAATTTTGATAAGCCATCTTGGTGTCCCTTAAGCAATTGGACTGCTCTTTAATGGTTCTCATCTGACCTATTTCATAAGAAACTTCCACCATATTTTCTGTACAGGAAATAGGGAATAATCAACCAACTTTAGACCCCTTGGGGCTTGTTTGGTTTCATGGAAATAGAAGTTTATCTCCGGAAGTGGGAATAAATGACATCAACATGAGAGAAAATGATGTCAGCAAAGTAATGAATATAAAGAAAAAAATATAGAGGTCTTTTTTGTAGAAAATATAGCATAGATGATGGAAATGATAGTTTGTATGTGAGAACTAAGAGTTGATGGGGGTGGGTTGAGTGATTGGGGATTTATAATGTTTTAAAGTTTCTCTTATAAATAGGCAAGGCGGGACACTCCCTAGTTTTACTCCTACCCTCCTACCCCACCCCTCTTGTCTTCTTTTTCTTCTCTCCTTTATCTTTTTCTTAGATGTAAGTATCTAACTACAACTGAAGTGTATGTTGAGTGCTCTTAGGCTTCCAATTGTTCACATCTTGATCTCTTTTCATAGTGTAATCCAACAATTAAACAGTTTTTCTTGTAATTGTTTTTGGCTAAGATGATGAGATTAGCCTCAAGGTGGGAGAGGTACTCAAATTTAGTTCTTTGGACATCATGGTTTGCTTCATTGATGAGTGAAACTTTTCCAGTTTATGCCAACTGATCATTGCTGAGCAGTTTTGGGATATAGCGCGGACCTCCCCAGATGGTGATAAATTAACATATTTGACAGCTGGCATCGTTTTAGTTTTCATTGCTGATTGGATTGTTTGATTGTAATGTAACCTTATTGGGCACCCTTGTGAAGATAAGAGGGGTGAACTGATCTGCTAAGCAAAGATTGATTGCAGATTGCAGTTCTAAGTTACACTAAAGATGAAACTTGAGATTAATGTGAGCCTTGTTAAAGTGAGAATGTTAAACTGCATTTGTGGTTAACCAAGGAAAGATATGATTATGAATGAATGCATCCAAGGGAATTCAGAGGTGACACATGTAAGACTATGGCATGGGGAAATAGACTTAGATGGTTTGGCCATCTGTGATGGAGTCCTAAAACTATGCCAGTTGAAGTGTGAATTGATTCAAGTTAAGGCTCTAGTAGGGAAATGGGAATACCCAAAAGGCATGGGTAAAGGTAGCAAGCAAGGACTTTAAGGATGGTGGTTTAGATTGAGAAGTGGTCATGGTCCATGAAAGAACAGAATGGTCTAGCAATATTTAGGTGGCTGATTTCAATTAGTTACGAGGCTTCAATCATGATGACAAATCTAATATGCTTTTCCATTTGCTGTTTACTATAGTTGGATATTTGTGCTGAAGCTGTTATTAAATATTTTGCTGTTACACTGAGGATGCCTCAATTGGATTAAATTGCTTGTGTTTCAGCAGCACTGATTGGTCAATGAGCTTATGGTTATGAAAGGATCATAATTTTTCTGCTTTAGTGGAAGATTTTACTTTCCTAATTTATTTATACAATGTTTCAGCTTATGCTAGCGGCAGAGAGATGGATGTAATCAGGGGCATAGATGATGTAGCTATGGATTCCTATGCAACAAGAAGGGTTTCACTAATCTTCCTAGGACCTAGGAATGGGTAGAATCTGCTGTTAATGCCATCCATCCAATGGCTTTATAGCTACCTAACACATTTAAATGTTTTAAAGAGGTTTTTCAATTGTTTCCAATCATTCGACCTTTTGATTTCATGGTTAAAGTTTACTAGTCATGGTCGTTTGAAGTTTGTCCTTTGGGGTATCAGACTTTAGCTTCCACTTGTAGGGACTTTATGGTAGGGGTGCAACTTGGGTTGGGTTGACCTGAACCCTTGACAATTTTAAGGGTTCGGGGTAGATAAATTTGAAACTTGTGTTCATCCTGATCCGAATTCTAATTTAGGTTGGTGTCGGGTTAATAGTAACCCAACCCGAAACTTGCCCGAATTATATATCTTGTACAAAAATCTAAATTACTAAAAAGAGTAGAATTCTACTTGCATAAATTCTTGCTTCTCTTGTCACCCTCATTTGAACAATAGACCTATCCCTATTCCCTAGATTCATCTCTTGATCTTTGTCGACTCCATCTCCTCCATCACAAGTAACCAAGCCTGTTGTTGAAATTCCTTATTTTGCTCTTTTTTCACAGTTTCCATCTCTTCCATCTCCATCTATTTCCCTCTTCCCTCTTTCTAGCCCTTTTCAAAAATCCCTTTCCCAAAGTGGAATGGAGCTACAAAAGGTTGTTATCATTCGAGTCATCTTCTATAGAAGTTTGCAACAACACAACCAAGCTATTAGAGTTAATTGTTGAACCTACATTGCCAAGCCAAGTAGATATGTCCCTTCTCAAGCATTTTGACTTTCAAAATTCCCATGCGTGTTTTCCACTTCCCTTCTATCTCTCTCTGGTTTTGAGGCTTATGTCATTTGTGGTTATCCATCTTTTTGTTTCTGAGGCTTTTCCCTATTTCTCCATCTTCTTGATTGAAGTGAGCATTGATCAACAAGCCCTCAACTAGCCAACCACACCAGTCTTGATCTATCATGAAGTGTGACTATTGTTGCCTACAAGTGCTTCAACTCTAGTCTTGCTGTTAGCTTTCAATTGTTCAAGTATATTATGTTTTCAACTTTCATAACTAAATATTTGATTTTTTTTTTATTCATTTGAACTTAAGAAGTGTAAATAATCTGTGTTATGGCTTCTAGTAGATGTTGAAATTTTTTTGTTATCTTTCAGTATTTTTTCTGCATAGTTCAACATCTTTCATATTCCAATCTTTTAATATTTGTTCTACATTAGTGAATATAACCCTAATTCAACCTAAACCCGAGTTACTTGATTAGAGTTAGGGTAGAGATTTCAAAAATAGGATTGGGTTAGGATTAGCATTGGGATTTTAGACCTTGGGTTAGAGCTATGGTTGACTTCAACCCAAACTGGAATGACCCGAGTTGCACCCCTACTTTATGGACCAAGGACTGATAGCTCTAGTTGGTTACATGTTTTATGTCATTTGGATTTCTATTTTCAACTTTATGCTGAAAAACAGCTGCTGCATTGGGACATGATTCCTTCTTGCGAATTATTCAGAACATACCTAACCATGTGATCACATGTCCCTTAGATTCACTAGGGAAAGTGTTTTGAAAACAATTGGAACAAATTGACTTATGAAGGGCTTGATACTTTTTGTTAATTGCTGATGGATGGTACATTCAAATCATATGGATCCTTATGTTTTCAAATTGTCTAGGCAATGGTTTTACTAATTTATTCGGTTGCCTAGATGAAAAGAAAGCTGATGATAATCTAATGATAAAAAATATTTTCATTGATTTTTGAATCTATATTTTTTTAGCATGTTCGTTCTTTGTTCTCATAATTTTTTGCTGTGTTCAACAAATCATGTAAATGAAGAATTTTAATTACTAACCTCTCTGTTTAAATAATTTTTGTACCTATTTTTCTTTTAAATGTCCAAGGTGCATGGAGGCAGCACTGAAAGTAGCGGACTTGATGATGTTTTTGATTCACATGTTGAACACTTGACCAATGCTCACTGTAATTTCCTTCGACATTGGGATCGATTAATTGATTTGGAAGCCAAGGAGACCCAAGTAAATTTCTTAAAACACAGAAAAGAGAAAATATTTAATGCCGAATGCTCAGATATGTTAATATTTTGTTTTAGTTTCAGGTTGCAAAGAAAGAAATTTGGCATGCATCTGGCTTAAGGAGGGAGCACAATACCAACAGCGTCTTTTCCATTGTTCTTGATGTCTCCAACGAATTCTCAGCATCCTCCAAGGATGGACATTATTTCTATAGTTTCAAGCGCAAAGAGTTGCCTTTCAGTAATGTGGTGAAGGAAACAGGAGACAAACATGGTGCTGCCCAACCTTCGATAAGTGACTTGGATTGCACCCTCAGACGTGGAGATCGCGTGGTATGGATTATTTCTTATAATTTGTTTAACTTTTTCTTTAGTTTTATCCGTAAATTTTTTTGAACTATTAGACATGTTTTTGTCAATGAAAAATGACATATATGTTTGATATAAATCTTTGCTGAAATATTTATGTGCATACCAGTGTCATATATTTTTGTATTATTGGAGAAGATAACACTTACAACCCACCTAGATATTCTGGCAATTCAATTTTAGCCTCGGTGTTGCTCAATTACCAAGCAGTGTATAGAATGCCAGCACTTAATGTGGTTACTTATAATCAACTTGGAACAAACTTTGAAAGCTGGTTACTTACAATCTGCTTGTATGAAACTCTGACAAATTATAATATATTGAGGTCAAATTGTATGACTTTGAAGTGGGTTATTGGATTAAAAAAAGCCCTTTTGTGCCAACTTATTATCCTAATTTCTAAGTGAGAGGGTGTAGCTTTCTGGGTTCTTTAGTTTTCAGCATCAATGCCAATGCTATCCTCTATGCCATTCTAGGACCCCTTTCAGCTTTTGTAGAATGTTCTATTTCTATCTTCCATTTTCTCAACATAGATTGTAATCTTAAAAAGATTGCGGGATGATATAAATATTGCTCAATCCTATCATGTGCCAAGCCACTTCAAGCTCGTAATAAAGAGAAAATTGGTTATGTCATTTAGCCAACCATCGTAATCCAAAGAGACTTAATAGCTCTTTTCTAGATTACAGTGGATGTTTCATGGTAAGTTGCAAGATTATTAGTGCAGTTTAAAGTTTTAGATTCCTGAATCAACCCAGACTTGGGACTAGACATTCTGGTTTCTGTACTGTGAGTCTGCCTTCCAAGTATCCCTATCTTGATTTTCTTGTGCCAAGTCATCATTAAGTTATAAATAGGTTGAGGACTAACCAGTCTGTCTGAATCACTGGATATTTATTTTAAACCATGATGAATAGCCAGCTCATCTTTTTTCTTTCCCCATGGTATGCATAAATTGGAGACAATCCCCTTTTGAAGCTTTTCGATGGTTAATATTTACCCCCTTGTCTGCCAGCCAGCAAAAAATTATGACTCTTGATATTTATTCTGTTCTTTCCCCTTAGTTTTTGGGTGCCACAAAGACTACGTTTCAGAGCTGAAGTACTGGAAATGGATAATAAACTTGTCTGCCAAGTTTCTGAGAACGACTTCTGAGGCCACAAGATTCCACCCTGAGAACTAAATATTTTGCAGAATTAGTTGGAATGCAAAATACATGATGAAACTGGATCTTTCATTTTTAATTTAGTTTCATGAATATTAGGCAACTTATCATTGCCAACCCCATGTGTTTCCATTTTAACATCTTATACCCAATATATGAATTAATAATAATAATAATTTTGGTGGCAATGCTATCTTCATTTATAGTTGGATGGCAGAAATCAGTAACATTTTCTTTCCAACTTCAACCTCGGCATGATTTTTATTTGAATTCATCATGGTATTCCCAAATGCGAATCACTTAAATTAAGCTTTATTTCCTTTGGATATTTTTCACTTTTTTTTGCATCTAGATACTTAGCACGGAATCCAGGCATATAGCAGTTGCAAATGGTGTCATATCGGACATTGATCGCTTTCATGTTTCGGTAAGGATGTCAGACTCTACATGCCCCCTTTTGCTTTCTCATTGTGCTTTCTTTCCGTTGTATAAATGACTTAAACTTTTTAATATCTAGGTCTCCATGTCTCGGAGGCTAAGGCTTCCAGGGAGCTGTCCTTCTTCGGAGGTAGGGGATCTGAAGCAGGAAGTTTGGCGTATAGACAAGGATGAAGTTGCTTCGTCCTATTCAATCATGAGGTATTTTGCATGATATCAACGACATAGAGACAATAAAATAGAAATGACTATTGTGCATATATTGAGATTTTGGAACTGTTTGGACTCAAATGTGCTACATTTCTTTCATGGCTTCACTTATGTGAAGATTCAACCTTACTCAACTGTTTGCACAAAATCCACGAAGTTCTCATCTAAGGAAGGTGATCGTTGATCTTGAGGTAATCTCCAGATACACATGCATAAAGTTCTGTTTTCCTTCTGCTACCTTTATTTGACACATAGTGCTAATTCTTCTCACTTCTACCCTTCCTCTGTTTCAAATTGATTTGTTGTAGGCACCTAGATTTGATAGCAGAGGCATATTCAGTCAGGACCCAGCAATATCATATGTTCGGTCTGAGAAGAATATGAATGATGATCAGAGACGAGCTGTACATAAGGTCAATGATCTTTTTATTCTTGACATACTGCTGTGAGATGATTATCCAATGTGAGTGTTCATTGGAAGCTGAAGCTCATCATCTGATTTGATATTTTTCAGATACTTACGGCAAAGGATTATGCTCTCATTCTAGGAATGCCTGGAACAGGCAAGACATCCACTATGGTTCATGCTGTGAAGGCCTTATTGATTCGGGGAGCTTCCATTTTGCTTACATCCTACACGAACTCAGCTGTTGATAATTTGCTTATCAAATTGAAGGCTCAGGTTCTGTCCATCTCTACGTGCAACGCTATTAGCAAGTTATTATGCAGATGTAATTATGTGTTTTCACATGTATGCCATTTTGTAATACTCTGGAATACCATTCATATCTCTTGTTATTATATTCTAGTTTTAAATTCATACTCAATTATGTTGACAAGTCTTGAATTCCTCTCCTTGCTAACTTATGTGGCTTTTAATATACGGAAGAACTAAAATGACGCATAAAATTGGATTGAATGGAGTATTCAACTGGTGATTAGTCTATAGGCAATACGGAGTAGTCCGAATTGTCATAGTATAGTTCTTGAGGTGTCAGGAATTGTAGGCATGCATTTGCTACTACAAAGGAAAGACTAATCATCAAGCAGGGTAGAGGGCATTAGCTCAAATAATCTTAGGCATCGGTTGGAAAATTCTACTATTCCCAAACCCATACAGTACTATCCAGGATTGCTCTCATCATGTATTAGTATAGTATTTATGCATATGATATTTCTATATATGTGGGAAAATTCTGCCTATAACAAGTTTCACATGAAAGCACATACTAACTTTTTTGGGTGATGTGATTCAATCAAAATATCTTCTGCATAACTTTACCAAAAGTATTCATTGCAAAAGTGTTAATTGCAATGGAAAAGAAGTTCAGGAGAAGTTAAGCATTGATATTAATTATTTTTATTTTTGTGGGTACAAGATTATATGGTGAATCTTATGAATGGTTCATATCTAACAGTGGCCATCTTTGTGTTTCTTTGCTTGTGCCTGTACTTATATCTATCTATTGCAAGCTTTTGTGGGTGCTCAGTGTGTCCTACCATGTCAAGTCTGCATCAACTGCAATGAATGAAATGTGATACGTGTGACGTAGCTACTAACCAAGTTTGATGCTCTTATTCATCTATTAAAATTTCCCTTGGTCTTAAATTTTTTGAGACAACTCACATGATGCTAGTTTGATGAGGCGACTATCAGATCGGTATTGTATACAATGTATCTGTCATGCAAAGCCAATATATCTTCGTAGATTTTGCACCATTTCTTGAAAATATGAACTTTTTGTTGGTCTATGCGAAGGAAAATGTACATTTGCATCTCATAGGATGTGCTCTTGTAGAGAAGTTTGTCTCACAAGTTTTCTAGGAATGGAAGGCAAGAAATATTCTAGGTTGCTTGTGCTTGTGCAATTGAAGTGTTATGTGGTTCTTACATGAATCTTATGGTGTAGAACATGATGGGACACTTAGTTATGTGTAGAGTAGCCATTAGGGCTTAATTTATTTTATGCATATTGAGATTTTTGGGGCATTTAATCATTTACTTTTTGGTTCAATGTAGGCACTAAGGGATTGAAACAAAGATTAAGATTGTGGATGGTTTAAATTAGACATTTAATTTTACTTTTATTATTATAAATATGTTAAGTTAGAGTTTATTTGATGTGTGGATTTTTATAAATGGAGTAGCTTGCATTAGGGTTGAGATGGTTTGCAATTCAATAATTGTTGAAATACAAGTTTCTTCTCTCTAGTTCTCCCTAACAGCCTCTTCTTTTTCTTTTTCAAGTTTTTCCTTTCTTCTATTCTAGTTCGTATTCTTCCTTTCTTTCTCTAATATCTTCTGTTTCTTATAATTCTTCTTTTCTTTTCCTTGATTTCTTCTCTTCTTTCCCCTTGAGAGGATCCTTCCTCTTTCTTCTTATATCTTCCTCATTCCATTTTACATCAATTTGTTAGTGATTTCGTTCTGTATCTCTTTATTAAACAGTGAGGTCAACAAATCTGTTCTTAGTGGCCTGGATCTGAGTCAACTGACATAGTAGAAAAGTGGTGATGACTCATTGGTTGCTATATTACCAGAAATTTGCATCTATTTTGAGCTTTTCTTTGTTTTTTCTCTTTCTTTTTTTATTTGAGTTGTAAGTTTTCTTTTCTTTGTTTTTTCTTTTTCTCTTTTTTCTTTTTGCTTCTTTTGGGTTCAACTAAGTCTGTCAAAAGCAAGTAGAAACCATAACTCATACTTTTTATTTTTTGTGGTTCTCTATGCTTCAATATTGTGCCTACTTCCAGGCATTGACTATGCACAATTCAAAAGGAATCTTACATGTCATGATTTGTATTCCTGTCTCTAATTTTTTGATGTATATCAAGGATGCTCTAAACCTAGTTTGATGTTTTATGTCATTAAAGTAAAATACTTGAATATCCTTCTAGTGAAACAAAAAAGTAAATTCAAATATCTTTTTTGTGTTGACAATTTTGCTCTTAGAATGCTAGTGTCACTTGGGGAAGAGGAAAAAAGAAGTTCTTGGCATTTGATTTTAGATTTTTTAATTAAAATAGTCCATTCTAATCTTTGAATTTATGCTTTTATTATAGTTTCTATTTATTTTTTGGTGTAAGTTTACCTTTGATTGACTTGCTAGCTATTCAGGGCATTGACTTTGTACGTCTTGGGAGAGGTGAAGCTGTGCATGATGAAGTGCGTGAAAATTGTTTTTCAGGTTAGGTTGACAATCTCTAAATCTCATGCCGTGTCCCCTTTTACTCTGTGGATCTAAATCCTTTCCTATAGCAGCATCAAACGTACGTACTGTGGAGGAGATCAAACAAAGAATCAACCAGGTCAGTGTTGTTGGTGTTACCTGCTTGGGAATAACTCACCCTTTGCTTGCACACAAGAAGTTTGATATGTGCATAATGGATGAAGCTGGACAGATAACCCTGCCTGTACGTATATGCTTTCCTGGGCATAATCTGCCCCTTAAGATCTTTGTGAATGTTGTATTTGTACTTGAGAGCTTCTGTGTAGTTTTAGTGCTAACTAAAAACTGTCCAATTAGCAGAATGTAACTTGGACATGCTCGTAAGAAGTAGTACTTGGGTTATAAAAGTGCAATGGTTATGTTTTCCAACCGGGCTACTACTTCTAGTTGAGGTTGTCATGATTCCTAAAATTTTTGTTTTCTATCCTCTATCACGATACAAATATTTGCCAAGCTAGATGTGATATCAAGAAAAAAAGTAGTATGACATGCATAAAATTTGTCTTGAACTTGTGGGCGTTTTATGTATTTCAATTTGTCTTATATTTTCAGTAGAGATGTTTTGCTTTTTCTTTTTAAATATAATTTGTGATTGAAATATAGTCTTTCGACTCTTTCCTTAGTCAGTAGATGCTGATCTTAATCTTGTTATTGTGCCCCCTAATTGTTGCATTTCTTCTATTTTGTATACATTGAAGTTAATTTGGCAGAAGAGTCATACCAAAGAAAATGTTGACAGCATGATCATTGATATGGTTGTCCATATCTCAGAGTCATAGGTTCTGAAGCTGGTGCTAGTTTTGTTATGTTGATTAGGACTTAAACGTTTGGTGCATTCTTTGTGCAGTATTCACTATTCATAGTTAAATATCAATTTCCAAGTTATGCTAATGGTTTGCTAAGTTTTTGAGTTCAATTTACAATGTTTGTTGTTCTTATGAAACTCAGCATACAAATTGGGTCCCTTGATACTCAGATCTGCATAAAGATGGAGTGCCCCTTCTTTGGGACCAGTCCTACTTATCTATGATGCTTTCTATGCATTGCTAATCAATCAATAAGAATTTACAATGAGTTGTTCGAATGAAAACATAACCATAGAAGATATATGGATTTGTCCATTTGTCCATTTGTCCATTCAAAGGGATGCTGCAAATGATACGAAGGGAGCATGGAAAACAAGCCAATCACCTGGGCTATTTCACTGGAATAGGAGCTTTTGGAATTTTTTCTGCAAGGGTTCAATGTCTTGCAGTAGTTCTTTCATTGTCTTGTAACTTGCAGCCCATCTGATGGTTCAAGCAGCTGTTCTTTCATTGTTTTCTAATTTGCAGTCCATCTGATGGTTTAATCAGGTGGATTATTTGGGGCATCTTGCTGTTACAGTGGTGCACACCTTGTTTAACAGATGAGACATTCTGTCAGTATCAATATGGGTGCAAACTTTATTGTTGTACTATTTTCGAAGTCCAACAGAATCGCTAACCCATTTCTGGATGTGGATGGTGTCCTTCTTCATACCTATTCCTTTAACACTGGTTCTGCATGTTTCTACCTCCTCTTCTTAGCTGATTATTTTTCCCTCATTTTTTTTTGGCATTTTCAATTAAAACTTACTGAAATAGAGGCGAGGATGGTTCATGCCTCTCTATCAAAAGAAGGTTGAAGCTTCCATCCTCTTTCATATCCCATGAAAATTATTTGATGTCATATTGCAGCCTAGCATTGAGTGAGGCAGCCATCATTTTGTTTGAAGAATTTGAAAGGGGTTGTCAAGTCCCAAGTCTCCAATCCTGGATATAACAAAATGGGAAATTTCATGCATGCTTGTGACCTGTTCAAGATGCGTCTTTACATGAGTGTTCATCTCTTTTGGGGCATGTGTTATTATTAACCTACAATATTACATTGATGTGAGAATTAATCTCTGTTCATCTCTCTTCCTTATCTCGTTTCCATGGAAGTACTGAGTGTTTTCTTCCATTTTCAGGTTTCTCTAGGGCCATTGATGTTTGCTTCAACATTTGTGCTTGTTGGAGACCACTACCAGCTGCCACCACTTGTCCAAGTAAACATGAGATATTTGTTCATCCATTTTCAATCCTCAAAATTTCTGCCAGTGTTTCGCTTTTACTTTGAGTGATCAGGTATATTAATTCTTTTACTGTTATTTAGAGTGCAGAGGCCCGTGAAAATGGCATGGGCGTTAGCTTGTTTTGCAGGCTTTCTGAAGCTCATCCTCATGCAATTTCAACTTTGCAATGCCAGGTGTCTGTAGATCATTTATCACTGTCATTTGTATGATGGCTTGATTTCTCCTTTACCTGAAGCTGCATTTGTTTCGTAATGAGCTAGAAATATGCTATTATGTGTAGTATCGCATGTGTGCTGGAATTATGGAGCTATCAAATACCCTAATATATGGAAACAGACTGCGCTGTGGTTTAAAAGAAATAGCGAATGCAAAGCTTGAATTTTCAAATGAAAAGCCTATTACATCATGGCTAAAAGAGGTAATTAAGATTCCAATAGTTATTTTTGTTCTCTCATGTCATTGGAATGATCTAAGCTTTACCCCAAACATTGAATCATCTGCATGTATCCTGTTGGACCCATTTCTTCTTTGTGATCTGAACTTTCTTTCAACTAGAAAATGTTGAGTCTTTCTAAGCAATGGAATTCTTCGCTCCGGTAACAGGGCACCGATAAATCTACTTCCAGAAATACTTTTACCTGGTGGTGCTTACCCTCAATTTCCTTGCATACTTACCCCAATATGTTTTTTATGAATAAAAGAATTTGTAAATTCTTTTGTTGATGGGACATATTTGGAATTTAAAAGTCTATTTTCTCAAAACAAATTTGGAAATAAATACCCCATCAATTCAGTTTCCTAGTAAGCTTTGGTTGAGACTTCTTCAAAAGCTCCATTTTAGAGAAGGGTATGGCTTTCCAGGATGTTGCAGGCCATCATTTACCAAAAATACAAAAAACGAAAAGAGAAAAATGCTGAAGAAAAGAAAAAAGCAAAGCAACTTCCATTAGGTAGCATATTCCTAACTTGAGGAAGCTACACTCATCACATCTGCCACAAGTCTGGTGTGAGTTGGGTTGTCACATACGACTAATTGCCATGCATGCTTCAATTCAGAAAATAAAATAGTTTGCTTGATTTACATAATATGCCTATTCATTTTGAGGTCAGAGTGCCTAGGATCTTATCTAGTTTTAGAACCAAGTCGCTAGAGAAAAATTAAAATTGAACCTGTACATTCCAGTAATATCCATGGCATAATGCACCTGTCGGTGTCTGTTGCCCCTACCACTTTTAACAGAGTTGCTTTTCCTATGAAACTCCTTTTTTGTGCATTACAAGGAAATGTAATAAGGTTCATTAGGAATCTGGATGACTTTCTAACCATAGGTTACTCCTAACTATTGGGCTCAAAAAGTTCTTAACGTGGAGCCTGCTTCAAACGTAAGCATACTCCATGGTGTAATACATGGCAACAGTACTTGCACATTTACATTCTTGATATGAACCATCCTCTGCCATCAGTCTCTGTACATAGCACTGCATTGTTCATGTTTTTTCATGATGATCACTTTGTTCTTCATTATTTTAGTCCATGCTGAACTTCTTCTCTCACATTTTACAGGTCTTTGATCAGAACAAGTCAGTTGTATTTATCAACACAGGTGGGTGACGAAATGTTTTTTTTTATAGTTGCTTTGGGTTTAGCCCTAAGTGTCTGATATTGTGTTTGTACTTTTTGAAATCTTTCGCAAAGTAGATTTGCTGCCTGGTCTAGAGAAAAGAGAACAGAAGGTTTTAAACAATCCAACTGAAGCTTACATTGTCAAAGAGGTGCTGCCCTTGGCCTAAATTCCTTAAGAATAATGATATTAGAAGTCAAGAGTAGAAATGCCATATTTTTTTATTTTTTTATTTTTTCTGGTTTTGTTTGGTTTTTGCCTCTCCCTCCATCTTGCTCAAGAATGAAATTTTTTCTTATGAGATCTCTTGATAGTTTTAGTGCTATAAATCACATTGTGGAATTCACAAGATGAGGGAATTCTTTAAGGGTGTGTTTGGTTTGAGGAAAAAGACGATAAAAAGTAAAAGTAAAAAAAAAAAAAGTAGGTGATGATGTTGGCCATAAAGTGAATAAAGACAATATATATAGGATTTTTTTAAAAAAAGATAGATAATAATGTGAAAAAGTTAGTTATAGGTGGTTAAATGTTACATCAGTCCTAAAAAAGGAGAAAAAGTAGCTTTTACCTTTCTTTTTCTACATGGGATTTTTTACCTTTCTTTTCCATCAAACCAAACACACCCTAAGTTAAAAAGAGGGAAAATCTCTTTCTCTGGATGAGAAATTATGAATTCAAAATCTTGTGCAAAGTTAAACATTTCTTTAAAAAGTTACAATCAATTATGGGAAGGAAAAATGTATTTTTTGAAAAATTTACAGCCATAAAAATACTTTGGGTTAAGAAAATTAATTCTTCAATTCTTGATGTCATTTTTAGCATTTGCATCAAATTCTTGAGGATTCCTAAAACCCAGAAAAGTTAGTGTGACTTTAAAGAGATCACCATGCTCATTTTATCTACAGTCATTCATGTTCCTTTTCTTTGTCATGTAGATAACAGAGGTGTTGATAAATAGAGGCATTATTGAGGATGATATTGGCATCATTACTCCCTACAACTTGCAAGCAAAACTCATCCGGCAAATTGTTGGCACAACCATCGAGATACACACCATCGACAAATACCAGGTTATAGAATGGAACTATGAAATTGATGCTTAGCTAATCTCCTAGCAAAACAAGAACTGTTGCCATGCCTTTGCAAACAAAGTAAAACAGAAGAAAAACCTGGAGTGATATTTCAAATTCCTTTTTACCCCTTTGTTCTCCAAATATTTTCACATGTTCTTTTTCATTTTTGAGCTTTACCTCTTTGAAGATATGACTAATTTGTTCAAAGAGCTCAAAACCATTGGATTTTGTTTATACAAATTTATTGATTTGGTTCTACTCTTATTAACTTTTTTTTTTTCTATTATCAAATCTTCTACTTTGTTATGTATCCATAGATACTCCGGAGCCAGACAAGCCTAGGATGCTTATAATTTGTATTTCATCTGTTTTTGCTCAGGGAAGGGATAAGGACTGCATATTAGTGTCTTTAGTACGATCAAATGAAACTTTGAAGGCCTGTAATTCTACATTGCTTGGCGATTGGCATAGGATCAATGTGGCTATAACACGTGCTAAGGTTGGTGCCTCTAACATTTGCCATTCTGAATTATTATCCTTGTGGCATGCAGACTAAAACTATATTCAAATCTTGAGATTCCATTTGTTCTCCTTTTTCCCTTCAACATCTTTCTTTGGCATGAGGTTTGCAATCTGCTGTTATAATGTTGTAGTTTATTGACTTTTCTCACACATTTAATTAGCAATCGTTTTGTTCTTGGATTTAAAATTACTTAACAACCACTTGTCTTTAATTCAAAACTCTTGTTTATTTGGTAGATCTAGTCACTAATAAGAGGTTGTACTGGCATTCCAACATTTCACCTACTTCCATTGGTCGAAGTTTTTTTTTTTTTTTTTTGGTTTGCTATTTTTCCTTCTCACTCTATTCATGCTTTTTGGTTCTTTCTTGGGTGATAATGTTGTTTATTATCACATCAAGAGAATGGTGCCGCAACTGCTATAGATCCTCTGTACTAGCATTCACTTTACTGGGGTAGCGCCATCGACTCAAGACCAGAGAACTGCACGGGCGTCTTATCAGATGGATTTTTTCACAAACATCTGTTGTTACCCTTCTGCTGAGTCAGCTGATTTGTTAATTCATGAAGCTGATTTGAACGCTAGAACGGTTGATACCATCTCTGTTTCTATGGTTGTGTCATGTAAGACCAGAGAATTGCACGGGCGTCTTATCAGATGGATTTTTTCACAAATTCTGCTGAGTCAGCTGATTTGTTAATTCATGAAGCTGATTGGAACACTAGAACGGCTGATACCATCTCTGTTTCTATGGTTGGTGCAGAAAAAACTGATCATGGTTGGGTCATGTAAGACCCTTTCAAAGGTTCCGTTGCTCAAGCTTCTCATCGAGAAGGTCCATGAACAGTCCGGCGTTGTGAATGTTTCAAAGACAGACATACGTTACCTTGGAGAGCTGAAGAAATGCTCTCTGACGAGAGCATAGTAGCAGGTGCCTTTTGATTTCCCAATATTTTCTCATTGTTCTTTTTTTATTATTTCAATTTTCCCCCACATGTTCAGCATTCACGCGTAGTTTGCTGGACTCCTGTACAGTTTCCTTTTCATAGGTGATGAAGCACCTCGTTATCTGTTTTGAGGCTGCCCCATAAATCTATATTCTGTTATTACTGCTTTCATTTCCCATTCAACCTTCCGAATGAATTTCTCAATCAGGCCAACCATTCAACCTCCTAGGATGTTGCTAAGATTTTGCCAGCTGTATAGCTTTCTTTCTGTACCAGCTTGTTTCTTCCAGAGGATGCTTTTGTCAATGAAAAGTTCGGAACAGAAAATTACCATATACGAAGCCACTGTTATTACATACGGTGCATTTACATATCCAAGAAATTGGCTTGCCTTCTTTTCTCTCAATTTCAACACTTGGCAGGGGCTTTTGACAGGCCTGCAACATACGATTTCTGGGTTGTAAATGGCTAGATTTTGAAAAATTATATTGCGAGCGAGACGAATATAAAACTATAAAATTTGATTACTCCGAAGTAAAATCCAGTTCGAGATCTGGCAGGGTTCCCCATGGCTTCAGGCGAAACCCGAGTCGGCTTCTTGACATCGCATGCAGGTTTGACATTGCATTAGGTTTGCTGGGTCCAATTAACTCCGACCTTATTTTTATTTTTAAAACTTCAATCGGGTCCCACAAAAATGAGTTGGGTCCAGGTTCATTATTGATTAAAGATTGGAGTTTAAAAGTAAAGTTGCTAAGTTTGATTATGGTGACATTTTATGTTAATTAAATGTGTTACTTCAAGTAAGCAGAAAAGTATTAAAAATTTACTTTCAACGCTGCACCGGAAGAAAAAAATCAGGTGGTAATGAGGAATGGCTGGTCATAGAGAGTCAAGTGTTGATTTAAGTGATCTAAGAATATTTGAAATCATGTCAGATTAAGTTGTCCAACTTTAATACTCAAAATAACCTTAAATTACAAGTATTGTTGAGTCAATCCAATTTTGCCAACTTGAGACCCATCCCGATCCATTTTTTTGCGTTGGATTTGTCCAGTTCAAGTTGTACCGGATAAATAAGCAAGCTTTGTTACATTCCTTATCTGGTGGTATTTTGATGCATCGATATTAGCTCGTCAACAGATTTGACAAGGGATGGTTAAAATGCCAACACGATTATTATCCCACCATGGCCTCCTTGACCACTCACCCATCGTTTCCTTCTGCTCGAAAAAGATTGATTCAATGAAAGAATAGGGCCACACGGAAAATGGCAAGAAATATCACATCTTGCCTTGAAAATATGTGCAGTTGTCCACCGAAATGTTATTTTCATCATTCAACCTCCATACTTCGCTTCGTAGATGTTAGATTGCAAATCATGAAAAAAGGCCGATTGCTTCCTCCCTTCACGTGGCCATCGTATGCTAAAGCGATGTCTCCCTTCACGTGGCCATCGTATGCTAAAGCGACGTCTGCTGTCTCTTTACTGACATGATGGCGGATGCAGCGGTTCCCCCCGTCGGTGTTCTCTGTTGATGCCCAAGTCGAAACCGCTTCACATCTCTTCATTCAAATCTGTCTCTTGGATCATCCTCACCATGCATGTATCCTGGGCCCACTACATCGGAGACGACCAGATGTAAATGGAAGATTTTGACAATTTTGAAGTGGGCAGGTAGATTGAAAGAGATTCCTAACTGTTTTGGGTGGAACGTCCTTATTGGAAATCTGATGACTAATGACGTAGTCCCGCCACCCACCCTTTATAACCATCACACTTGTGTGATGCAATTGCTACTCCCATCTGATTCGAGCATGGCCCGCGTTTCCCTTTCCTTCTTCCTGGAAAATTCTTTTGGATTTCCAGGAAGAACAATAAAAATAAATGTTGTACTTGTTATTATTTAAATTAACCTACCCGCCTAACTCATAGGACTGGGGAGAATCGCATGCCCTCCAGCATAATACGTCATGCTTGCCTCCTCCTGTTAATGGGCAGTTCCAGAAGAAAAGAGTAGAGATTGCGGTCGTCCACGTTGTTGGGAATAAAATACCAAGAACACACACAAGCATCGATCAATCACACAGAGAATAATGTGGATTGGTCTTGCAATCTGCTCCACCAAAAAAAAAGAATAACTCACTATAAAAGAAAATTATTATACCTCTTCTCTCAGAGACAACAACCTGTCTTTCACACATACCTCTCTGTATCTGTCCTCTCTCTATGTTCTCTCTAACCCTAGGGAACACATCTATTTTAAACTCTGCACAATACGCATACCCGAATGCATAAAACCCATGTGTAGGCCTAGTGGACCTTGCAGAATACAAGACACATACCCAACAAATCTCTAACTTGGCTTGAATTTTGCAGCATTTAACCAACTTGAAGAAGAACCAGTGTCATCAACCATCCTGCAAGCTCACCAAACTCTATCAATCACACTTCAACTAGCATGGCCCATTACACCCCTCCCGGGTGCCACATACAGCTTACCACCGCTGTACAACTTGACGTGGCTCCACCTCTCTCATCGCTGCACTGCGATCTCCGCCAAAGATACTATCATGAACAATTGAAGCAAATGTCACCCGTTTCTTCTCAAAATTTTCCACAGACTTAACCATCTGATCCTCCACAAATTTCACCATCTGTATTCCACTTGTACTTGCAAATCGGGATGTCACAAGATCTCCACCTGTTTTCACACTCCCAATCAATTTGTACAGGTTCCAAATCATCTGACCCTTCATGACAACCATAGCCCCTTTACTCACATTGAGAACTCTACCTCCAATAGACATCCTATAACCTCTGCAGTTCAACGTTCCCAATGAAATCAGGTTCATCCCCAGATTCGGTACATGCTTCGCATCAACCAGCGTCCGAACAACACCATCAAACATGCAAACCTGTACTGTTCCAACGCTGGCAATTCTGCTCACCACTTTGTTTGTCATCCTCATAGTATCACCGTCGCACTCCGTGTATGTGTCGAACTACTCTCTAACTGCATGCATGTGAAAAGAATAACTGGAATCTAAAATCCAATCGGGACTATCCATACTTGCTTCCGTTGTCAATAAGACATCACTATCTCCAATAATTGCGGTTTCATCAAATGATTCCTCCATCTTATGCTTTCCTTTATCCTTTCTCTCTTGACTCTAATGCACCTCAAGATAGTTTCTCTTTATATGACTATATTTTTCACACCTCCAGTAATTGAAATATCCCTTGGACTTGGATCTGTTTTTGACTTTTTGAGAACCGTTATTCCTTTCAACAGATCTTCCCTTATTGCCATTACTTGTCACCGCTAGAGCACTCTCATTGGCTGCCAATCCACCATTGCTACTTTTCCTTCAGGTCTCAAACATCAACAAAGAAGCAATCACTACATCCCTCTTCAATGTATCCTTCCCAAACAGCAATGTCGTTATGATATGATCATAAGAATTAGGTAATGAAGCTAACATGAGTAAAGCTTTATCCTCCTGTTCAATCCCAGTGATAGATATCTTCTCATCTTTATCAGTTTTCACTTCTAAGGCATCCAAATTTGTCAATATTTTATTGAATTCATCCAAATGCCTCTCAAAATCTCCGCCTTCTTGCAACCGAAGACTATACAATTGCTTCTTTAAATACAGCATGTTCGTTAATAACTTTGACTTATACCTGCTTTCCAACTTTGTCCATACCTCCTCTGGATTTGTCAAGTTAATGACCTCTCGATTGTGTTGTTCGCAAGAAACAACTAGATCGTACTCGTCACCAGATCCCTCATGTCTTGCCATGCATCATCAATCAGCTTTTTTGGTTTCTTCGATTTTTTTTGAGAGCTTTCACTATCCTCTCCTGAGTCAAGATATTCCTCACCCGTTGCTGTCATAGGGTGAAATCATTTTGATCATTGAAAGGTTCAACTCTGAATGTCGCCTTCAGATTTGTCTGCATTATTTTCTGACCTGAGCTGCTCTGTGTTATTGCCTTGTTTGAAGTTCCAGCAATTTCCGACATTCCCCAACTTCAAAATACAATGTCCTACACAAAACACCTAAAACAAGTATAATTTCTCCAATTTTAACCGTCCAGGTGATTCGCAGCATCCCAAAACCTAGGAAACGACTCCTGGATCACCAAAATTCGATCTTTAGATTACCAGATATGGCCCAACAAAATATGGTCGCCTGATCACCTTTCTACTCTGTTCGTGCGACAAACAGACTCTGTGCGTCACCTTCCAAATGCACAAACAGGAAGCCCTAGCCGCACGCAGCTGCTATCTTGTCCAGCCGCCCACCGCCAACTGTCTGTTGGCCGATCACCTCAGACCAAGTCCTCGCCGCAGCTGCACTGATGCTGAAAATGCGTCTGCTGCACTACATTTGGTCCTCTGGTTGTCAAAAAAAATCTGAAGAAGCTTGCTCCTACCGCCCTCTTCTTCGTTGCCGATGCTGTTGTCTTCCTTGCTGCCGAGTAGAACCAGCCCAGCTCTCCGCTCCTCTGCTCGCTGCCGACGACTGACGCTTCCGGTTGAAAAAGAAAGAAAACCCACCATCTCTCTGCCTCTGTGCCGATTTGGGAAGAAGACCCAACAGCTCTTTGTCTCTGTTGCCTTCCCCTTTCTGTCGGTCGCCTCTTCCTCTACACTGACTTTGATGTTGCCTATTTTCGACAGTGGGGAAAAACCCAACAACTGTCGTGCGAACGATCGTTGCTCGTCCGCGCTGCCTCCGTTCACACTGCACGACGCTGCAGATCAGTCTCCAGCCAAACGCCTCGATCTACTGCCTTTCGTCCAATGCTCACGCTGCTACCTCCGCGTGCCGATCGACTCCAGCTACCACACGAGGCCCAATCAGCGTCCTGTTCGGTCACTGTGCAGCCGTCCACACAACGTCGATGCTCGATCCGCTTCGCTGCCTCATGTTCGGTGCCGATTGATGCAACACACTGCCTGTCCGCACCTCGCACGCCTTTGTCCGATCAACATTCGGCCAAAAATCTGCAGTCGTCCGATATGATCCGACTCCGCTACCTGATCAGATCCTTAATATCAATCTGAGCAGTCAGATCACGCCTGGATCTAGTCGTCCAATCTGCGTGATCACCTGGATCGTATGCTTACACTCCGTCCTTACTGGATTTTGATACTATAAAGTCTCACTAACCAAAGCTCTCATACTACTTGTTAAGAATAGAATACCGAAAACACACACAAGCAACAATAAATGACACAAAGAATAACATGGATCTGTCTTATAATTTACTCCAACACAGAAAAAAATAACTTACTATGAAATAAAATTATTACATCTCTTCTCTTCGAGAAAAGAGCTTATCTCTCACACATACCTCTTTGTGTCTGTCATCTCTTTATATTCTCTCTAGTAAATATATTTATTTATAACCCTACGTAATATGCATATCGGTAAAAAAAATGTGGAGGCCCAATGAACCTTGGACAATACAAGACACGTAAGTAACACACGTGACAGCCATTCCCACGGTAAAGAGGCCCCACATTCTAATGATGGCATCCCTGACAAATCCGGCCTTTCGTCCTTCAAGTTGCTGTCATCCATTTGAAAATTTTTATTTCATCGTATGTACGTAGTGGCTTATATATATATGTATATATATATATCATCTTATGTACGCAATGGCTTTTTCTACGCACATAGCAAAATGCAATGGAGCATGCGAATAAATGACTACGATGTTGACGGTCCACCAATCATTATAAATAGGTAATCCTTCTATTGCTAAGATGAAATGACAGGTGCCCGATATTCATTTGCACGAGCATCCAATCAATTTGAATTTTTGGACTGCTTCCTTTTGGAAGCCAACAACCCCAGGATCTGGTTATTTATTTATTGCCCGATATTCATGATCGTGCCTCTTGTTTCCCGTTTTTTCACCTGACCGCGAACACACCCTGCATGTTTAAAGCCGTGCGTTTTCGAAGTTCGAGGTGGGGCTGTGATAACTTCGATAGTTTATTGTACAATAATCAACGAGCCTGAGAGCAGATTACATGCGATACAATTATCAACGAATCACATTATTTATTTATTGCGTAGATGTAAGGAGTCGTATTATTTATTTATTAGTGGGAAAGTGGGAGTCGAATGGGGTGAGAACCCTATCCTGTCCACTTAATGTGGGGACCCAAACCCAATTTAAATTCTAGATAATTTAATCAAATGGAATGTTTTAAATATTACTTAGTTTTTATTAATAAAGATTTAGATATTCAAGTGGGGCCCATAAAAAATGCTTTGGTGGAGAAATTTTCAACGGTCCAAGTAATTTTGGGATGATAAAATCACCTTGTGACTTTGTCAAGTAATAAACTAGTAGGATCCCATTGACATCATTGACGTCGCCATGAAAGAGTAGATCATCTCTATCAAGATGATTTGACGCTTATTCGGCAGTAATTGACAGGGGCCGATAAGATTGAATTACTTAAATTAGATCCAAGATAAGTATATTACTGTCGACAAGATAAAACGTCTCGAGATAAATACAGATAGATAATCACTAATTTTTTATTATTATCTGCACTGTTTCAATCATTATCTATATATTTTTCTCATTAAGAATTAGGCTCATTTGAGCCCGACATAGGTAAATTAGGTATAGATTTCATGCTATTTCAGGGTACAGATTACAAGCCCAGCTGTTAGCTTTTTACCATGTTGGTGAGCGATGATCCGCAGCAATCTTTTAAAGAGGCCAAAACTATTCCCGAACTGTGCAGATCAGATTGCCTTCGGCCCTTGCACATGATGCGTATGAACCTTGCGGGGCCCGGGGATTTCTGCTGCGCCTTTAGTGGGTTGCGTATCATTCGCTAAACTTGTCAGAGCGAAAAATAGAACAAGAAAGAAAAGTTGCGAGTACGCTTGCGCAAGGCACTTTCTCCTGTCGGCGCCAGTTCGCCAGGTGCGATGAAGACTGAAAGAGATCCATACGTTCTTTCTTGCTCGGTGTTTCACGCTATTCCTCTCTCTCCAAGATGC
>JAYJMB010003692.1:0-13773 GCA_036873735.1 Pouteria campechiana
CTAATCAGGATACACTTTCCAGAATTTGTGTCCTTTCATTTTGGGATGGAAAGAGAGCGGCGAAGGCCATCCTGCCCACCAACGACCGCCGTTCGCTCGTCGCCAGTGCCGGACGCAGCTGGTTGATCGACTGATCAAATCAAATCAGTTGGTGCCTTCTGATTTTCCATACCCAACAAGAGTGCAACCAACTTTGTTCATAGTAAGTAGCTTTGAGTCCATTTTACCCCTTTTAATTCATCTTATTGTTTGTTTGTGAAAAGTTATAAACTACTCTTGATGATGTAGATGAAGTTCTTCTCTAGCTGTTCATAGGGTGAAGTAGCTTTGTCACTTGATTTGTTCAGACAACTCTTCATGGCACGGGAAAAGTTTCATCCTAGTAGTTTGACAGACGAAATGTCTTTGTCGTTTAATTTGTCCGCCGTGTCCAATTTGTCTGTGTAGATTTGTCTATCCACTATGTCGCTTCTACTTTGTCTTTTGATTTGTCTGTAGCATCCAATTTGTTTGTGGCAAGTGATAGACACATACAGATGGCATAGACGAATCATCTTTTCATGAGCTCATCTTTTACTTTGTCCATGGTAAGTAACAGACAAATTATAGAAGTGCAAATAAAGATAACATCTCGTATATGTAGACAAAGTAAGCTATTCGTCTGTGGCTACTGTGCTACTTCTACTTCATCTGTGATAACTTACAGATGAATTCCTTGTTCTCCTTTTAGTTGAGACAGACTTCATATGAGAGATAAATTCTTAGTCAGTTTGACTTCATCTTTAGCTCTGCATTTGTCTGCGTTTAGTTCCATTTTGTCTTTTACTTATGCAATATGATTTCACCTTTTTGCCATGGATGGATGTTGTATATTAGGAGTTCATCTAACTCATCCATGCAAAAAGTTTGAGAATGATTTGTCTGAGGAAGATTTTTCTAGCAATTAAAGCTTTGTTCATAGTGCGTAGTGATGTTTCTGGTATCGGATATGTCCTTTGAATGAAGGAGTTCATGGACCAAATAATTGAATCACATTTGGACACTTCTAGAGGCTTGAATGTCATGACTTCAAATATGCTTTATGGCTTCTTTTCAAAGTTTCAATGTCATTCTTTCTGAGAACTCTTGTCTTCCTTCAATGTAGTGAATCTTGTTCTTGATATATTCCTTGTATATGCTATCCACTATATTTGAGTTGTTTCCCTGTATATCATTTATATTTATTTTTTCAATGCTTGAGAACATAATTGTCAGTACCTTAATTATTCACTCATATGTTGTTGCTCATCATCAAAACTTGGTTGTTTGCCATATATACCATTTTGGTTCAACAAAGTCTTGCTAATGGCTATAACTTAAGCACTTAAACCATTTTGGTTCAATAAAGTCTAGCTAATGACTATAACTTAAGCGCTTCTTGAGAGGCAACCCAAGTTTTGGAACCACTTTTGTTTAAATTTGCATTAGTTTAGTTGTTAATTACCTCTTTAGTGGAATTAATCTTCTCAGCAGTAGTTTTTGTAGACAATTCTTAGTTTTAATAATGTCTTAATTAGTCAATTTCTCCCATAATAAGATGCATGGATCTTTATTTTTCAGGTCAAGCACATCCAGTAAGAGTCCAAAGTGGCAAGGAGCTGCAAAATTTTAGTAATCAAGAGTCGCGGTGCTCGTTCAATATTGCCCAAGTTCCGACATTTGAGAGCCACGATATCCATTCAAAGTGGTGAATTCTGGTCTAGCATTTGAGTGCTGCGGTGCCCAAATTGGGAGCCACAAAGCCCAAATTGGCTATACTTGGAGAATATATTTGGCCCCCCATTTGCTTCTGAACAATTATAAATGAGCATATCCCTTTTTAGACGCCATTGGAGCCGACCAACCCTCACCCTTCACTCATAATTTGCCATCCATTCTAAAAATTTGGAACCCCAAACAACTTCAATACCATATTCATTCATCCCTCTTCCATACACATCCATCGATTCACCTCATCACAACCTAGAAAGTGTTGGAAATGTGGGTTTTATAATCAATTGTGGAGTTCATGAAATTTAAGGGAGTCAAGAAAGTTCTTTCCCTACTTCAGTGTTATCTTTGTTATGCAATTGGTTGTTAATGGAGATGGGAAGAGATGATCAGTGGACAATTTGGTGAATGTGTGAAGTGAAGTTGTGCACACCACCTATTTGAAGAAATTCTTAAGTGTAGATGTGGCTCAGGGCATGCAGTTATAAGAGAGAATTTTTGTGCAATTTCTGCTTTCAATTGTGAGAAAGGGGGTAGTGTGTTGAATTTATGATAGATGCACTTGGGTTTGTGAAGTGAAATTGTTGCTTGCAGGCAAAATAGTTGCTGAGTTCTAAGTGTTTGACTAATGACCCCAAAGACACAGTGAACTAGCTCTTCTGAGAGTGCCTCAATTCAACCAACTTTTGTGAGTGCAAAAGTAGTTGAGAGATTCAGAAACTTTATTTTTGGAAAGAAACGTATTCAAGAGAGGGGTTTTCATAACCCAATGAGAGGTGTCAATGCCATTATCAAGAAAAGGCATTTGGAAGAGTTTGCTAAACAATCTTGGGTAGCTCTTGTCTCAGTTATTAGAGACTTTTATGCCAATAAAAGAGAGCACAAGGATCTAAAGGCATTAGTGAGGGACATATAGATTTCTTTTAGCAAAATATCCATCAATCAAAGGTATCAACTTCCTAACTTATAAGTGGATGCTTATTCATAATTGAAAAATCAAGGATAGATTTCAATGAGATAATCAACTTCCTTGCAAAGCTAGGCATTTAGTGGAAAAGATCCAAAAATATGGTGCTCATCTTTCCTACATCAGGCATAAACACAACAAGAAAAGTCTAGCATTACTTTATATCTACAAAGTTCATGCCTTCATATCATGTTTCTGAGGTGTCCAGGGAGCGAGCTTTGTTGAATTATGCTCTATAGACTAGCTTATCCATTAATTTGGGGAAGATCATTGAGGCATCCATCCTGAATATGGCAAAGGGGTGGACACATTTTGGAGGACTTGGTCACCCATTGCTGATTTATGATCTATGTTTAAAGGCAGGAGTGGTGAATAGTCCATTAGAAGAAATTCAACATCCCAAACCACCTATTACTCTAGAAATGATTAGGAGACTTGCCAAAACAAAGGACTCCAGTGATGAGAAAAAAGACACCCCCCAAATGCATGATCTACCAGGCCCCAACACATCACACCCAAGCTCTTCACAACCAAGCACATCTCAACATGAAGGAAGAACTCAATCTGCTAATTATGAAGTTGAGTTTTCAGATTTGCATGATCAGATTTCAGAAGTTTGATAAATGGTTGGTTCCATTAATAGGCCACTTGGACAGTATTTTTCTAGCCAAGAGGAGTAGTTTGAGTACATGGTGCAATTTCACACTGCTTTGGCCTCAACGCTACCCAACCAAGTAGGGAATCAGACCCACTTTCCTTAACCTTTGGTGTTTCCTTCTTATTCACCAGCATATACCCCTAAGAATGTGGATGAAGATGAAGATGATGATGATGGTGATGTTTGAGCTCATTCAGGGAAGTCCTTTCACTCGAAGTTCCATATTACATTGGGGATAATGTAGTTTTTAAGTTTGGGGGTATTTTTTGTGTTGTTTTTTGTTTATTCTTATTTTGTGGCTTCTGTAGGTTTTTGTTTTAGAAGTAGGTTTTTGTTTTATGGTGAATTTAGCTAATGTTGTTTTTGCTTCTTTTTTTCCTATATATATATAGGTTCAGTCGTATGAGATCAATCATAAGAGTACGATTCACTGGATATAACTTTTGAAAAATGAAAGATGCATAATTATTGTGTGTGCTTGACTTGATTATTTGTTCAGATTCACTTGAGATTCCTTATTCACTTGAACACTTAGCCATGCTGTTTGTTTATTTGTGTACTAAGAAAAGGGTTAGGTGGCTATATGAACATGATTCATTTGAATCTCTAGAACTTGTTTTAATCATTGTTCAAGGCAAAACTTTAATGACAAATCATTGAGAAAATGATTGAGGTATTCTTTGATTAGTTTGAGCCTTTCAAAATAACCTACTAAGTTATTATCACTAGTGTCCCTATTGAGCTTTAATCAAAGAATAATATATGCAAAGCATATGAAAGTCCACCATTCGACTTTTCTTTTTTTGGTGTCATCATCTATACCCTTTGAGCCTGAAAGACCATGTTTGACCTATTAGGAGACATATTTGATGCACATGGTTGTCAGAAAGGTATGAGAGATCAAAAGAAGACAAGTTTGGGAGTGTTAAAAACAAGAATGACAAAATAAAGAAAAAAAGGATGACAAAGAAAAGATTAAATAAGGTTTCATCTATCATTTGGGGGGATCAAATCTCACAATTTAAAAGAAAATAAGTTTGGGGGTGTGATAATAATATAACCCATATATATATGCATACAAATAAAGAGTGCAGTTACTTGTAATGAAAATTTACATCTTTATGTTTATTCTTTTGTGATTTTTTTATTCTTTTCTTGTTAGCTAAACCTAAGGCCCTGTTACAAGCTTAACAAGGCCTATTGATTCTTGGTGATAAGTCGTTAAAATTAGTGGAAAATGATGAGACAGATGAACTAATGGAGTAATATGACAAGTTCTTACAGTTTTCAGATTCAATCTAAGTGACAGGTAAATGAATGATATTGGCTATATCCTATGCACACACATGAGGAATCAAGGGTGAAATACAACTATATTCGAGTTGAAATTTTTGACATAGATTGCATTTTTATTTTTTCTCTCAAGTTATATGCATATGAAATCATTTTGAGATCTTTGAAAATTGAACCTTATCAATGTTTTGTTTTGTTTTTCTTAATTTTTATTTTGAAAAATGATAGGTTTTATTTTGTTTTGTTTTGTTTGGTTTTGTTTTGCTCTAGAACAAGCAAAAAGATAAGTTTGAGCGTATTTGATAAGTAAATTTTATTCACTTATATCATGTCTTTTTGAGCTAACTTTTGGTTTGTTCTTGAGTCATGTCTAGTTGATTTGTGGTGTTTTTGTTTGAACTTATTTGTAGGGATATGAATGCAGAAAGAGTGATGAAAATATGGAGAATCAACAAAGAGGAAAGAGGTAATGCAAAGCAAAGGAAGAAGTGGTAGATAGCTTCCAAGTGCTATGATACTCAATAGGAAGAGGTCAACAGTCAAGTGCTACTGCATCCAATTCAAGAGCAATGTCACTTGAATGGATTCTTTAGGTGGGAGTTGAGCGTTGCAGCACCTGGAAGTGCGGTAGGAAGCTATTTTTTGAAAATTTTAATGCTATGCATAAAATTTGTTTAAGTTGCACGAGAGTTGTTTAAACCTAATTAAGGGGGACATAAATAGGATATGAGCACGTCCATGAAAGGAACTTTTTAACAAGGGAGATGACTATGTATAGAGAGAAAGAGAAAGAGGCTAGCTAGAGATAGTGATTTTGTGTTTTTTCTAGTTTTTTTACTTTTCTTTTGAAATCATGATTAGGATAATGTTTAGGGTTTCTTTTGATTTTATTATGAGCTAGACAATCTATTCTAGGGCAAGATGTAGCCAAATTATGACTTTTTAGTTTTATTCAATTTAACTAATTTATGTTTATTCCTATGCTGATAACGAATTTCTCTTTTGTAATTGCTATGCTTTCTCAATTCATAAAAGTCTATTGCAATTAGCAGATTTTCTATATCTTTGTTAGAATTCTAAACTAACCAAAATGCATTAAGATTAAGAAACTCATAATATTATATAAACCTCATGGATATCTCTATCATCATGATAATCTTATGATATTTAATCATGGTCTAATTCAATTATTGCTTCTTTGCCTCAAATTGACTCACAAATCAAGATAAAAGGGCTAACACACTTTTACAAGCATTTAAATCAGATTAAATACTCAACATAGACAATGAATAAATAAAGAATTGAATTAAAAAGAATAAAACCAAACATTCACAATTCGGCTACATCTTGCCCCTAGAACAAATTGTTTAGCTCATAATAAAATCAAAAGAAACCCTAAACATTGTCGTAATCATGATTCCAAAAGAAAAGAAAAAGAAAGAACACAAAATCACTCTCTAGCTAGCCTCTTTCTCTTTCTCCTCTATCCACAGCCGTCTCCCTTGCTAAAAAGTCTCCTTCATGGATGTGCTGATGTCCGATTTATATCCCTCTTAATTAGGTTTAAGTAGCTCTTGTGCAACTTAAACAAAATTTATGCATAACATTAAAAATTTCCAAAAATAGCTTCTTGCCGCACTTCCAGGTTGAGTGTCATGGCACTCATTTGCTGTGTGCCAACTGCCACCTGAAGAATCCATTTGAATACTATGGCTCTTGAATTGGATGCTGTGGTGCTTGATTGTTGTCCTCTTCCTGCTGAGCACCATGGCTCTTGATTGAATGCCATGATACTTGGGTTCACCACTTCTTCCTTTGCTTTAACTTGCTTGCATTACCTCTTTCCTCTTTTTTGATTCTTCATGTTTTCATCACACTTTCTGCATTCATGTCCCTACAAATAAATACAAACAAAAATACCATAAATCAACTAGACATGACTCAAGAACAAACCAAAAGTCAGCTTAAAAAGATATGATATAACTAAATAAAATTCATTTATTAAATACCTCCAAACTTATCTTTTTGCTAGTCCTCAAGCAAAACAAAACCAAACCAAACAAAACAAAATAAAACCTATCATTTTTCAAAAAAAATTAAGAAAAACAAAACAAAACATCGATAAGGTTCAATTTTCAAAGATCTCAAAATGATTTTACATTCATATAACTTGAGAGAAAAATTCAAAATGCAATGTATGTCTAAAATTTCAACTCGAATATTGTTGTATTTCACCCTTGATTCCTCATGTGTGTGCATAAGATATAGCCAATATCATTCATTCACCTGTGACTTACAATCTGACAACTATAAGAACCTATCATGTTACTCCATAAGCTCATCTTTCACATCATTCTTCACTAATTTTAACAACTTATCACTAAGAATCAATAGGTCTTATTAAGCTTGTAACGGTGTCTTAAGTTTACCTAACAAGAAAAGGATAAAGAATTCACAAAAGAAGAGACATAAAGATATAAATTTTCATCATAAGTAACTTCACTCTTTGTTTGTATGCACATATATATATATATATGTGAGCTGTATTACTACTACACCCCTAAACTTGTTTTCTTTTAAATTGTGATATGTGATCCCCCCAAATGATAGATGAATCCTTATTTATTCTATTCTTTGTCATCCTTTTTTCCTTTATTTTGGTATTCTTCTTTTTAACACCCCCAAAGTTGTCTTTTTTGCTCTTTCATACCTTTCTAACAATCACATGCATCAAATATATCTCCTAATAGGTCAAATAGGGTCTTTTAGACCCAAAGGGTATAGATGATGAAGCTAAAGAAAGAAAAGTTGAATGATGGTTTTTCATATGCTTTACATATGTCATTTTTTCATTAAAGCTGAACAGGGACACTAACGACAATGCCATAGTAGGTTAGTTTGAAATTCTCAAACTAATCAATGAATTTCTCAATAATTTTCTTAGTGATTTGTCATTAAAATTTTACCTTGACCAATAATTAAAACAAGTTCTAGAGTTTCAAATGAATCATGTTCATATAGTCACCCAACCCTTTTCTTAGTATACCAATAAACAAATAATATGGCTAAGTGTTCAAGTGAATAAGGAATCTCAAGTTAAGCTAAACAAATAATCAAGTCAAGCACATAGACTAATTATCTATCTTTCATTTTCCAAAAGTTATATCCATTGAATCACACTCTTATGATTGATCTCATACAACCGAACCTAATATATATATATATGTATATAGAAAAATAAGAAGCAAAAAATAAGATTAGCTAAAGACACCGCAAAATAAAAACCTACTTCTAAAATAAAAACCTACAGAAGCCACAAAGCAAGATTAAATAGAAAAAACATAAAAGACACCCCCAAACTTAACAACTACATTATCCCTAATGTAATATGGAAATTTGAGTGCAAGGACTTCCTTGAATGAGCTCAATCCTCACCACCATCATCATCTTCATCTTCATCCTCATTCTCAGGGGTATATGCTGGTAAATAAGGGGGAAACACTAGAGGTTGAGGAATGTGGGTTTGACTCTTTGCTTAGTTTGGGAGTGTTGAGGCCAGAGCAATGTGAAACTTCACCATGTACTCAAATTGCTGCTCTCCTCTGGCAAAATATTGATCAAGTCATGTGATGCTTCGGGAGTTTGGTGTGAGGAAAATTTTTTATCAATATGTTTTTGAATATTCATATGATTACTTAAGGTAAGGAAGGAAATTTTTCTAAATTATATCATTATCTATATGTGAATGATGTTGAACATCCTATTTTAAATAGCTTGATTTTGATGATGAACATTCTTAACCAAGTATGTTTTGATGATGAGCAAAGACATGAGTGAAACATTAAGGTACTAACAATTTATTCTCAAGCATATTGCAGAAATATTATTCCATACTCAACTTGAGAATAATATTTATGATGATTAAAGGAAGAAACTAAGTAAATGCTCATGAAAAATAAGTATATAAATTACATATGTACTTAAAATAAGAAAATAGAAATCCTAAAGTCTTCAAAGACACTTTAGAGTTAGAGTTCACCCCTTCAAAGCATGAAGTCTCACTTCAAAGTCAGCCAAGACATGCTTCGGAGTCAACAGGAAAGCTTCAGAGTCATCATAGCATGCTTCAGAGTCAATAGAAAAGCCTTCAGAGTCATCATAGTATGCTTCAGAATCAATAGGACAGCCTTCAGAGTCATCATGATATACTTAAGAATCATCAAGTATACTTCAAAGTATTTAAAACACTTTCAGAGTCTTCAAGCATACTTCAGAGTTAATTAGACATACTTCAAAGTTCATCAGACACACTTCAGAGTTAATCAAGAGACACTTCAAAGTTAACCAGATTCACATCAAAGTTAACTAGATATGCTTCGGAGTCATGGAGATGCATTTCGGAGTTAACCAAATATGCTTCGGAGTCTTCAAACATACTTCAAAATTAATCAGACAAGCTTTGGAGTCATGAAGATATACTTCGGAGTTAACCAGACATGCTTCGGAATCATCAAGATATGCTTCAGAGTCAATGAATATACTTCGTAGTTAGCAACTAAATTTTGGAGTTAAAAAACCTTACTTCCAAGTCACCCTTTCTAAAGCATCAAAGTTTTAGAGAATCCAAACTCTACTCTTTAAAGAAACGACACAAGTAAAGAGGTCTTCTACCACTTCAGAGAAACTAAAGCTAGTTTTTTGGTGCATCCAAAATCATCTCTTTAACACATTAACTATTCACTCGCCACTTTGGAGGAACCAAAGAAGTTGCTTCGAAGCATCCGATACTCATGTGAATGTTAAGCGAAGAAATGTCAGTGACAAAGTAGCAGACCAATACCAAACTATTGGAAAGTCAGAAATAAGACAAAATATGCGATGAAGAAATATTTTGTGAATGTTTAAAAGACTTCAAAAGTTAGCAATGGAAATATTTCTCTGCCTATAAAAGAGGCATTCAGAAATATAGAAGATATACTAAAATATCAAAAAAAATAAAAATTTAAAGTTTTTAGCATTCAAAATCTTCCTTCAAAGTTCAACTCCAATGGCAATAATTCTATTAGAGCTTTCAAAGTCTAAACCACTTCTCAATCAAGGAGTTTGAATCTCTGATTCTTATTGCTTACTTATTCACTCAAAGTTCTTGAATTTATGTACAAGTCTGCCTAAGTAAGAGGCATTAATCTACACACTTTTTTTTAGTATTTGATAATACAAGCAAAGTGCTTGGTATTTATGTAATGAGATAAGCAAGTAAAAAACTTGCTGAAAGCATAAAAGTTTGTTGGCGAGCTTTGAAAACTAACAAGTTGTAAAAATTTCTGCTTAGCTTGGAAAACTAGTAAGTTGGTTGGTGAGCTTGTAGGAAAACCAACGTGTATTTGATCAGGTTGATCAAGGTGTTAGTGGAACCTGAGATTAGTAGAGGAAAATGACTTAGAGAAGTGGAGTTGGAACCTAGGAAGGGCTGAACCATTATAAAAATCTTATGCTGAATACTGTGCAATTTTTCTATTTGTTTATTCAACACTTTGATCTTTTATTTTGGCCAAAAGTTTTAGAATCTCGTTTCACCCCCCCTGTTGAGATACCATTGTGTAAGGGAGTAACAAGTGGTATCAAAGCAAGCTTCACTAGTTAAAATTTGATTACCAATATATTAACTTGTGAAAAGATTCAAATGGCTAGTATGTTGCATAATACATCTGCTGAAGGACAATCCACTTCCAGACTTCCTTTATTTGATGGAACCAATTATGGGTATTGGAAAATAAGAATGCAAAATTTCTTGACTACCATAGATTACTAATTATGGCTTGTAATAAAAAAATGGAAAGAATGTCACTAATACTGAAGACAAATACACTCTAAAAGATATTCAAGCAGTAGAATAAGGCAAATAACTGCCTCTACTATGCACTAACTTCTTCAGAGTTTGAAAAGATTTGTGCCTATGATTCAGCTAAGGAAATCAAGGATAAACTTAAGATAGCACATGAAGGTATAAAATAGGTAAAATAAACTAAAATAAATCTTCTAGTGCAGGAATATGAAGCCTTCTCTATGAAGGAATTAGAAAATAATTCAGAAATGTTTGGAAGATTTTAGAAAATTACCAATAGCTTAAAGAACTTAGGAAAAAAATACAAAGAACCTAAGCTAGTAAAGAAAATCTTGAGATCTCTGCCTAGACGCCGGATGCCTAAAGTGACCGCAATACAAGAAGCAAAAAATTTAACAAAGGTGATAGTAGAAGAACTAATGGGATCACTTATGATCCATGAAGTCCTGAAACAAAAAGCACCAAATGAAGTCAAAGGCAAGAAGATAATAGCTTTACAAGCAGAATCAGAAAATGAAGAATCTTCTAATGAAGTCTCAACTAGTGAAGATGATGAGGATATGACAATGATAACCAGAAGATTATGAAACATGCTTAAGAAGAAAAATTTGGAAACAATTCCACGAACTTCAAAAGTAAAGATAAGAAAAAATAAGCTACAATCTATTACAATTGCGGCAAGCCTAGGCATATAAAATTTGACTGGCCAGAACCAGATAAAAATCAAGGAGATAAGAAGAAAAAGGTATAACTCTTACTTTGATAAAAAGAATATTTCTAATAGCAGGAAATTTGGAAAGAAGAAGAAAGCTATCACTGCATGGGAAATGCTGGAAAACATAATGCAAGAAAGCTTGAGTGAAGAGGAAGAAGAAAATGAAGCTTAATTCGGCTCACTCAGCTCCAAAGAAAAAGATCAAGAAGAACGTCATATAAGAATAAGCTTTATGGCCATCCACAATGATAAGGTAAATTCAAAACCTGAAATTTTTGATCTTGAAGAAATACTAGATGAATTGTATTTAGATTTCAAAACATTAAAAGCTAAAGGCAAGGAAACTAAAAGAGAACTTGAAAGAATAATTAATGAATGCTCCAAATTAAGATAAGAAAATACATTGCTCAAAACTAATCAAAATATGAACATAGAACTTGAGCAAATCAAAGTAGAAAATCATGCTCTTAAAAGAATCTTAACTATTACCTTATTTAAACTTAAAACAAAGAAAGATATAGAAAATAAAAGAAAAAAATCACAAAAGAAAACAAGAACTCAAACAGAATATGATTTGGATTCCTAAAATAGTTGCTAAAGTTGTAAATGAAACTATATATCCAGAAAATAGATTAGTAGCATCTAAAAAACAAGGGGTTTCAAAATATTCTGCTACTAACGCACCTAGACCCTCAAAAGTTATAACTTAATTTTATTATTGCAGGTATGTTTGAGAGCCATAGAAAATAGCAAGTGGTACATTGATAGTAGTTGCTCAAGAGATATGACAAGAGAAAGGGAGCTGTTCATAGAACTAAAAGCTAAAAATGAAGGAATTGTCACCTTTGGGAATAATGGAAAAGGTAGAGTGGTTGGAATTGGTAAAATTGGCCAACCTTCCTCTATTACAATTTCAAATGTTTTACTAGTAAAAAGATTAAAACACAATCTTTTAAGTGTAAGTCAATTTTGTGATAATGGTTACAAAGTTGTGTTTGAATCTCATACTTGTTGAATATTATATAGTTCAAATTCAGTTGTAGTACTTGGAAAAAGGCATGAAAATGTATTTGTGGTAGATTTAAATGATATCTAAGTCAAATGTCTTGTTATAAATGATAATGAACCCATGTTATGGCATAGAAGGCTAGGATATGCCAACAAAAATCTAATTGAAAGATTATATAATAAGGATCTAGTTGTTGGCTTACCAAAACTCAAATTTGATAATAAGTTGTATGATACTTGCATGAAAGGTAAGCAAGTAAAAGAATCATTCCAGTCAAACAAAGAAGTATACACAATCAAACCCCTTCAGTTGCTACATATGGATTTAGTTGGACTAACAAGAATAAGAAGTCTTAGAGGGAAACATTACACATATGTCCTTATAGATGACTTTAGTAGATTTACTTGGGTAATGTTTCTAACATCTAAAGATGAATCTTTATCATTCTTTGAGGTATTTTCCAAAGGTGTACAGAATGAACAAAGCTCTCATATAGTTGCCATAAGGAGTGATCATAGTGGAGAGTATAAAAATCATAGATTTACTGATTTCTGTGAAAATAATGGAAATTTTCAAACTTTCTCTGCATTAAGAATATTCCAACAAAATGGAGTAGCTAAAAGGAAAAACAGATCCCTGTAAGAGATGGTAAGGACAATGTTGAGTGAATATTACCACCCATAGTATTTTTGGGCAGAAGCAATGAACATAGCATGTTATATTATTAACGGAATCTTTGCTAGATTCATATTCAACAAAACTCCATTTGAATTACACTATGGCAAGAAACTAAATATTTCATATTTTTATACTTTTGGTTGTAAGTGCTTTATTCTTAATAATGGCAAAAAAACTATAGTATATTTGAAAAAAAAATGATGAAGGTATTTTTCTTAGTTATTCCATTATTAGCAAGACATTTAGAGTCTAAAACCTAAAAAAAAGACTGTAGAGGAATCCATTTATGTAAAATTTTGATGAAAGTAATAATTTCTCTAAAAAGATAAGTGATTTTCAGTGGAGTAAATAAAATTACAAAATAAAGAAAGAAAACATTCCCAATTAGAAATACAGATAGATGAAGAAGAAACAAATGATTGACCATCATTAGTGAGGTAAATAATGAAGGTAACAATACTTTTCCTAAAGACTAGAGGTTCATGCATGATCACCCTAAAAGTTAGATAATTGGTGATGTATATGATAAAGTTAGAACTAGATCTTCTTTTCACCAAATATGTGGCAATTTTGCTTTTATTTATCAATTAGAACTAACTTGCATAGAACAAGCTTTAGAAGATGAAAATTGGATTTTAACCATGTGTTGGGTATGGAAAATCAGAAGGCACCAACTGATCTGATTTGATCAGTCGACCAACCAGCTGCGTTCGGCACTGGCGATGAGCGAACGGCGGTCGTTGGCGGGTAGGATGGCCTTCGCCGCTCTCTTATCTTCTCCACCTATTTCCATCCCAAAATGAAAGGACACAAATTCTGGAAAGTGTATCTTGATTAATCATCATCTGACTCGTGAATC
>JAYJMB010003693.1:0-13772 GCA_036873735.1 Pouteria campechiana
TGTATTGATTACATATACCCTAGTTACTGAGTTCATGACTCATCCTTTTATATTTTATTTTTTTAGAGAATGCAACTTGAGGAGTGCATTAGTTTGTGGTATAAGGGATAAATAATGTTGATTGTCATTCCAAAAAATGTTAAAGGCATTTATGTCTTAAATTTGTATGAGATTTATATTTGTGAACTTGGCAGATATTATTATTTCAAAATAATTTTCTTTTATTTGTGGTTACTTTTGCTATTATTATCATCAAAGCATGACAGATCTTAGGTCAATTACCCTTGGATTCAGAGATGACATTTAATTATGCTATTTTTGAGTCCGGGTCACGACACAAACACATCGTATCTGAAAATTTAACTTATTAGTATGTCTTGTTTCATGATCAATAGAGTGGTTAGTCTTCTATTTTCCCTTTTCCTATAAAGCACATCAATGTATAGAATCTGAATCAGTTACATAGCCCAACTAACAGAGTTCAGTAACCACTACCTGAAGCTCCTGATGTCAAAGATCCCATCCGAACTAGACTTCCTCTCTGCTACAACGCAGAAATGACAATACTCAGAGAATCGGATAGATCAAAGCTGACTATTGAGGTATGTATAGTTAATTATCTCGAAACTCAAATGATGATGGAACACACCTTTCGGTCATCCTTTATTTGGTTTTCAAGTATCATGTCCTTGATTTCTGTATCACAAGTAGAAAGACCATCAACAAAGAGGGAAAATATCATTCAAATTCATTGACTATCATGGTCAGAACATTAACATTTAATTTCTAAGCATAAGGCAAGCAAAACATCAGGACATTCAAGAAAGAAAACAATAAACCGTAAAAAAATGTATAATATGATCAAAATTAGAATTAAATACAAATGAAATGAACAAATAGAAAACAGTTACAGGACATAATTTCTAAATTATGTAGTTAGAAAAATGTCATCAACTTTGCATTGTTTGTGCAAAGTGCAAACATTTTCATTAATGGTGCATTAGATTTGACTAGTGGGTACTAAAGCTGGAGCAACCCTAAACAAATACATGAAAGAAGACACACCTTTGGCTTTAGAGCTATACTCTAGATTGCCATTCCCAACATGTTTTCTGGAGCTTTCACAAACAGAGAGCGTCTGTCCAGAATTGGAAGGACCATCACATACTTCAAAACCTGTTGAGAGCACTGGTGCTGCTGCAGATGATTCACTTTGTGATGTTTCTCGAGATGCTGCAGCCATTTGGATTGGATTTGAAGCAGAGACAAAACCTTCTGTATCTAATGATCCATCAACAATTTGTAGATTCCGAGAATCCTGTATTTGGTCGGTATTTACAGTTGGAAAGGTCCCTGACGTCTTCATGACCTGACTCATTTCTCCTTGATCAGAGCCCATGTTGGTTGGAACTTTTTGGTTGACATAATAGCCAACAGAACTACCATCAACAGTTTCCTTGTTAACATGGTTACTGAGTTTCTTGCGCTCTAGCGTACCCTTCAGCATGCTTACAACAGAAGAAACTGCATCTACAGTAGCTATTGGATGACCGCTGAAAGGTGATGAAGATGAATTGGATGGAGACATGAATGTGCGTAATTGGTTGGACATTTCTCCAATTGAAACATCACAAAAACCACTTGTGGTTGCAAATTCTTGTTTAATTTGGGCAATACCCTGTCCTGGCATGTTATGGATACCCTCCATGCTTGCTGATGTTTGAATGTTTTGCATGGCAGCATATCTCCTCCTGCAGTTTACAAAATTTCGCTCTTAAACAGATGATTTTACAAAATAGTCATGGAAAGTCTGGCCCCCAAGAACTTGCAATGGTGATTGACAATGATATCTTTTTTCTTATTTTGGGCACTGTTCCAATATGATCACTGTGGTCCATTTTATGTTGGAAAGGCTCCAAATATATAAGCTGACATGATGATCAAATCAAATTGCAAGTCTGGTTAATCATACACAGATGCAAGCTGACATCCCATGGGAAGCACATTTTTGGCAAGTTCAATGAAAGGTGTTGGTGAATGATCTTTAGCTAAATCTGCATCACTCTCTTTGCTAACAACATTGGGCAGAGGCTGCAGTAGTCAATTTTGTGTAGTCTCTGAATTCTCTTCTTCTTTTTGGATAAGTCAGATGTACTTCCATCTGATTGCATGTTAAAACATAACAGCAATGCTTATGTCTCATCTAATTGCATGTTAATCAATGGTAATACTCATGGCTTATTATGTCTTCACAGTTCTCACTCACGATTTGTCCATGAAAAGAGGGAAAATGAAAATCCAGTTACTTCAGGCTGCGTGTCCTACACTACTGAAATACCAATCCTTCATTGTTGGCACTGAGTAAAGCTAAAGGAGAGGAAAGATTACCTTAATTCGGATGACCGGCTTCTTGTCATTGGCTGAGAACTCTGATACCATGCCTGCATGAAGTTGAGTAATCATGTAACTATTCAGCATGACATCTGTACTTATTATCTATTATCTGGTTGATATTCATGACTGAAGAGTCAAGAAAACTTAACCTTGGCCAAAAATAAATCGCTGGCTTGCATTCCGTTCTCCCCTGCATTCCTGATGGAAGGACAGAGAGCATTAACAATCATCAATAGAATGCCTTGAATTGAAATTGAAAACCCATTACTGGTATGGAAAATCCTACAATATCACTTGATGAGTGAGCTTAACCATCCAAAATAGAAAATTTATTTACTCAAACGTGTTGGATCACAAAATATCAGGAAAGTTTTCACCAACTTAGATTAATCAACCACTACGCATTCTGAAATTTCATGATATTTGGTGCAGCCAACCCAGTAAAAACCAAGTTGTGACCACCTGAGAGAATGTTGACTGGGATCACTTGAGGGATCATTGCATATGCTTGAATTCTGCACTGAGTTATCATTGCTGCTCTTGTTTTGAAACAAGGCCCCCTGCTGTTGACTAGACAAAGCAGCAAGTTCAGTTGATATCCTGCGTTTACAACAGGCAAGACGCTTAATGCATGGAATTTCAAATGAGAAGGAAATGGAAAGAAATAACGTCAGATAAAGTCAAGCAAAGCAACAGCATCAGGACAGTTTCCATACTTCTGAGGTGTCAGATCCATCCGATGAATATAATTGCTCACTATTTGTTTGTTTTCTGATTACTCCAAATTGATGACTTCTTTGTTTTTCACCATATGCTAATGGTGGTCACTCATCGCTGTTGCACCTGGCATTGACATACAACTATCCCGGCTATCTAACTAAATGGAGGCAGCAACTGCTAAGAGACCATAGTTTGAACATTATGACTGGTGGCTATCCTAACCATCCAAATAGTAGCTATCAAATTTATAATCCGAAGGGAGAACAGGAATGGCATAACAGGATCTAAGTAACAATCACTTAGGTGGGAAACAGCTTATGGTGCTGATTCTGATGAGTAGTTATGGAGAATATCAGTTGGCTAATAAACTCTTTCTGCTGCAAGTTTTGAATCATGCCCAACAATCATTTGGTCAGCATTTAGGAAGTTCTGGAATCTGGATTACTAAAAAACTTGGTTAGTGACAAGTGAACAGCAACCACCATTTTTAATATATCACAACTATCAAAGAAAGCTAGAACAATATGCCAAAGTGAAACATTCAATTAGCTAAAGTTATATCTTGTGCACATTTAGGACTGCATTTGGATGATGATGTGATGTCACATTTGAGTTAAACAGAATGTCTCATTTGCATTTCTAACTTGCCACATATATGCATCATTTGTCTTTAAGTTATACTTTTAGCAACAATACAATAAGGCTCCAGAATTACTTGTCTTGCCGATATTTAACTCCAATATTAGTATAATATGCATATTTGAAAGGAAATAAAATGACCAAATCAACACATCCTTAACTCACCTTCGAGATGCTTGTCTATTACGGTGTGCTATGCTTGTAGAATTGTAGCCTGGGATCTGCAAATATGCATGCATATGTGAAAAAAAGGTCACAAGCAACTGAGGACAGATAAGTTCTACAACCAGTCAGAACTCAGAAGTACATCCAAACTAATAGTGTGTGATATGATGACCGATAACATGAAAGGTGTCTTCTTGCCTATCCAAATACTTATCTTAATGAAGGAAAAAGACACTGACATCCTATGCTATCCAATGAAAGGTGAAGAGCAGTACCTAGATTTGGCCCCTACTAACTCTTAAGATGGACTCTTCCGCAAATCTTCAGATATGAGTTCAATTGTTGTGTTAAAGAAGTCATCCAATGAGGAAAAGGGAAAGAGGAAAATGGTGAATTTCAATCTAGACTTTCTCCTCCCAGAACAAAAAGAAGAATAGAAGGAATTTCAATTCAAGAACCAACAGAAACTCCAGTCAAATAGACTCTAGGAAGACAAACTACTCATGAGGAACTAGTAGATCTTGATGAAGAAAAAGTTCATTGAGATTCTGAACCACAAACCCCACATGAATATCACCTTCTCCATCTCCTATTGATACTTCTCCCAAACCTAAACATAGGAAAAGCATACCTTCAAAAACTAAACCTTCTCCACTAACCCAAAAATCCAAATCCACTTTAAAGACAACCATTCCAGGAAGATTCACTCTAAGCAAACAAGTTCCTACCCTACATCAAAAGAAACTCACTGCATTACTAAATAAATAAGTCTCAATGGACCCATCCTTGAAGAATTTTAGATTCAAGAAAGACAAGTTTGATTTCTACACAAGATTTGGGCACAAGAACTATACATAAGGTAAGTTTTTAAATTACAAATTCTTTGAAGATGAAGGTTCTTTGTTTGTCAATTGGTTAAGGAAATTTGGAATTTTTGAGTTTCTTTCTGAAAAGTTGATGATTTACAATGAATTGGTAAAATTATTCTATTTTTATCTAATTGAGGAAGAATTAGATGATGGAGTATATGTTTACTCAACATATCTCAGAGGGAAAGAAATTAGTTTCACTTCCTTATGTTATTGTTGATAAAACATATGATCGAAAGTAAGTTGTTGAATGTTTAAACTGCTAAGGAGTCACTATCAAAGAAGAAAGGAGGATTCACAAACAAAGATTTCTCTTCTGTGGAGTTTAAACTCATACATCATATAGTAAACCATCGTCTGTTTCTAAGGAATGGAGGACATGATGCAGCCAGTATTCATGAATATGTTTTGATCTACCGCATTGTCTATAACCTGGCGTATGATCTTGTGGATGCAATGCTTCTATATATGTTCAATCAGAAAGATAGAGCTAATGGACATCTTCCATATGTCATGTATTTGATAAGATTATTTTAGCACTATGAAATAGATCTTTTTGATGAAGTTCCAACCTGTCCATCGAGCTCAAATGAGATAAACATTGGAACACTCAAAAGAATGAGATATATCAAGTATGATGATGGTAAGTGGAGATACATTTCAACTACACCAAGTGAAAATGGTGATGAGGTTCCTATTCAACATCATGCACAAGTAAGAACTCACTCTTTTCGAATCTCAATCTCAACTCTCTTTATCTCTCTTCATCTCTCTTCATGCCTTCTCCAACATCTCATCCAGAAACTCTCATTTCCATTCAAAATCCTAGCTTTCTTTATCGAAATGGAGGGAACCAAAGAAGCAGAAAGCAAAAGAAAAAAAGAGATGATTCTCCACAAAGAAAAGGAACTAAAAAGGTCAGACAAGAAGTTAATAAACTTGAGGTAATCTTTCTAAACAATTCATCTAACTACTCTAGATTTTCAAAAAGATATGAGGATAGGAGAATAATAAAAGAGAAAATATTCAATTTTGAAGCCTTTGGTATGCAATTAGAAGTATTTGAATGATTAAGATACTAAGGCTGGAATGAATACGTGAGTTACAGAGATAGTCTATATCCTAGACTTGTAAGGGCACTTATTTGTAATCTCAACACAAGAACAGAAAAATCATGGATATGAGAAATAGAGATTGAACTATCTACAGAGAGTTTAAGAAACTGTTTCAATCTCTCTGAAGAAAAAGAAGAGATAGTATGGCCTTCCAAAGCAAAACTATTCTCGGATTTATCAGAAATAGAGATAGATGAGAAGGAAAATTATCTTCATGCTAGTCATCTAAATGTAAATCTTAAGCTAGCATATCTTATTGTTATGAATAATGTTTATCCTAGAAGAGGAGCTATTGATGATGTGTTTGAAAAGGTTGCCAGAATTATGTGGGCATTGAAGAAAAGGAGAAAAATGAATCTAGCCAAATTAATACTAAATCAAATTCACTTGATCAAGAGCACTACAAGATTTTCCCTACCTTATAGAATGGCTCTGATAAAACTGATGAGGGAAGTAGGAGTAAACTTTTCAAATGAAAATGAAGAACTCCCAAGAAATACAAACATATTGGATGAGAAGACTATGAAAAGGATGGGTTTTAAGCCAACAGCACATGGTTGGATTACTGAAAAACCTAGAAGAGTAACTCAATTAAAGGGATTCAAACCCGATGAAACAACAAAAAGGGGAGAGATCACAAAACCAAGGCAAAAGTTATCCTAACACGAAGAAGAAAAAGAAGGAACAGAAAGACAATAATTCATGAGTCCACGAGTAGAAGCAAGAGATGAATTCTCTAGTAGAAAAGATTAATTTGAAGCTGAGAGAATAAAAGAAATTCCAAGAGATGAACAAAGAACCATCATAGAGGAAGTATTGGAAGAAACTTTGAGAGAAAATGTATTTGAAGAAACAGCAGTAGGAACCATGCCATCTGACACTCCCATCAGATCCCCATCACCTATTCGACCTACTTATTCTCATTAAACATCCACTTCATCAATACCCAATACAAAACTAATCCCATAGCACTTAAAGGATAGACTGACAATGAATGAACATTATCTGTCTACTCTAGCTATTCAAATGAATAAAATGGATCATAATCTTTCTGCTACCATGTCTTTTATAATCCTAAAAGTTGATAAGATTGACTAAAGACTTGATTCTCTATAATCCCTAGTAGAATCATTCAGAGGCCAAGCTTATCATCCTCATTTCTCTCCACCTCTAACTCACTTTCCATCACCTCCACATCACTTCTCTTCAATCAGAAACAACTCTCTCATCACAGTAATGTCTTCTCCCTCACACTCACCTCCTCGTCCATCATTTTCTATAATACTGGAGGTTACTCAATCTAAGAGTGAACCCATTGAAGTTGCTTTTTCTCCTCCTTCAACATAGCCTCCATCAATTCTCAACACTAAATCTTTCTCCAATCTGTCTAAGGATTGCCTTACAAATCCTCATAGAGTTATTATTCAATATGGGAAGTATCCTATCATTGTTTCTCTTCCTAAAATGTACTTTATTTGGAATCCAAGACCAGATGGTGATCTGGGCATTACTAAAAAGGATCTCTATTTGTCAGGAGAACTCTTTCTTAAACGAATTGATCAAATTCCACCAGAATACGACTCACCCTCAATTCATCCAAAATGGAGAAAAACTCCAACTTCTTCAAGATCTCCTCCAAAACCAACTCTTGATAATCCTTACATTCTCATTTGAATTATCAATCCAATCAAGATGACTTTTTTTGAGTTTGCAAATAAAACCAGAATCAATTTTATAGTTGCTAAAACTCTCTCAACATAACATTATACCCTCTTAAGAACTACCATTTTTAGAACTTGAGGATTTTAATATTCTACATAGGATTCAACTTCTTCCCAATCCTCCATTGACTCCCAAAGGTCACATAATTCACATTTCTAATAAAGAGTCAATTCTTCAAGAGTACTATGAATAACTTTTTGTATGCTTTCAGCATCCAAACCCATCAAAAAGGTATTTCCATCTCCCTAAGGTCCTAATTAATTCTTTATTCTCACTGGGAAAGAATACTCTTCTACAATAATGCCAACCTAGAGGTCATTGTTGACAATCTCCCTCTTTCATACCCTCAACTTTTAGATCCATTTATTCAAGATAGAATAAGACAGATACAATCTCCACCAATTACTTCTCAAAAACCAAAATCTTCACCACCACATTCTACCAACCCTAACCCCAAACCACAACCAAAACCATCCTCTTCAGCACAACATTCATCCTCTAAAACTAAGAGGAGGCCAAGAATTCTACCTCCGAAGGAACACAAAAAAGCTTCTATTGAAAGAATAACCATGTACTATCAGAAGTATACAGCCCGCATAAATGCCAATATAAAAGCCCTCTTAAAGGGGACTCTTGTAGCATTTCCTGAACTTCTGAACCCAAATTTTTTGGAGCACATTGACTTTATTTATGAATAAAGCTATGGACCTACAACTTATACACATGAACCTCCTATAGCAATTCCCAATGATCCACTTTTCATCCTAAAAAGACCCAGAACACCCAAGCCCTTCACTACACTATCATCTTCTTAACCCAAACCAACTCTTCCACCTCTTTTTTCCAAAACCTACAAAAGAAAACCCAAACTACCCCAATGATACTGTTTCCTTTTAAATATTTTTTGTAATTTTTTTTCTTCCTATAAAGAATTTTAACTTTGTGCATATGTTGTATCTACCAATTTTTCATTAATGAAAAAAGTTCTATATGTATGCAATTTTGGTTATTTTTTTTCACCTTTTTTATTGTGATAAAAGCGGAGAAAATGTGAATGTATAAACGGGGAGAAAATATATGTGTAAACTAAAATATAAAAAAATAGTATGTGCATGAAAATTTCTTTTACAGTTAAAAAAATTATGCATCCATTCAAGGGGAGCTGCAATGTATCAGTCAACAGAAATTTCATTGAAATATCTGCAATTAAGTTGTTTTAAGTTTACTATTAGATAAGTTTTAAAAGGTATATCACTCACTATTTTGTTATCATCAAAAAGGAGGAAAATGCTGAACTATCTTCATTTTGATGATGAACATTCTTAACTAAGTATGTTTTGATGATGAACAAAGACATAAGTGAAATATAAAGGTACTAATAATTTGTTCTCAAGCATATTATAGAAATATTATCTCATACTATACTTGAGAATAATCCTCATGATGATCAAAGAAAGAAACCAAGTTAATGCCTATGAAAAATAAGTATATAAATTTCATATATACTTAAAACAAAAAAACAGAAATCTTAAAGTCTTCAAAGCATTCTTCGAAACTAACAAAAACATCTTTAGAGATATCAAGAAGTGATTCAGAGTTAATTGAAAACCTTCGGAGTCAACCCAAGACAAGCTTCAGAGTATCACAACGTACTTTGGAGTTGTCATAAGCACACTTCGAAGTCAACAAATAACCTTTGAAATCATTATATCAAGCTTCGAAAATAAAAGACAAGTTTTAGAGTCGTCATAGCACACTTTGGAGTTAACAAGAAAGCTTTAGAATCGTCAGAGTATGTTTTGGAGTCGTCATGGGAGTTTTAGAGTCATCACAATAAACTTCAGAATCAACAAGACATATTTCAGAGTTAATTAGGCAAGTTTCAGAGTTATGAAGATATACTTCAGAGTTAATTAAACATGTTTCGAAGTAAAATAGATATGCTTTAGAATCTTGGAGTTATGCTTCGGAATCAATCAGACCTGCTCTAGAGATATCAAAATATGCTTCAGAGTTAGCTTTGAAGTCAGTAAACAAACTTCAAAGTCAGCAACCTTACTTTGGAGTCTTCAAAACCTTACTTCGGAGTCAGCAAGCAAACTTTGGAGTCGTTGAACAGTGCTTCAGACTTACCCTTTTCTGAAGTATCAAAAGTTTGGAAAGTCTAAACTCCTCTCTACAAAAATATGTCGCAATTAAGAAGGTTTAATGTCATTTTGGAAAATCAATCAAAATATTTGAAATCATATGATTGTTCACTTTGGAGTAACCAAAGAAGCTACTTCGGAGCATTTGATACTTATATGAACATTAAGAAAGTTAACGACAAAGTTGCAGACCATTACTAGATTGCTACAAAGTTAGACGTCAGACAAAATATAAGGTGAAGAAAAATATTTTCAAATGTTTGAAAGTTTGCCACAGTCAGCAACAAAAAAATCTCTCTTAGCCTATAAAAAAGGCATTCAAATGCAAAAAAAAAAAAATATATATATATAGAGAGAGAGAGAGAGAGAACATATTGAATATATGAAAGTACACAAAAGCTAAAGTTTTGAGCATTCAAAATTTTCCTTCAAAGTTCAAATCCAACGACTATAACTTTGTCAAAGCTTTCAAAGTTTAATTCGCTTCTCAATCAAAAAGTTTGATTCTTTTACTCATATTGCTTATTCATTTACTTAAAGTTCTAAACTTGTGTACAAGTCTGCCTAAGTAAGAGGTATTAATCCATATACTTATTTTTAGTGCTTGGTAACACAAGGAGAGTGCTTGGTGTTTATAAAAGCAAGTAGGGAACTTGCTAAAAGGATACAAGTTTGTTGGTGAGCTTTGAAAACCAACAAGTTGTGAAAGTTTCTGGCTAGCTTGGAAAACTAGTAAGTTAGTTGGTGAGCTTGTGGGAAAACTAACATTTATTTGATCAGATTGATAAAGATAATAGTGGAACTTGAGATCGGTACTAACTCAGAGAAGTGGAGTAAAAACACAGGAAGGGCCGAACCACTATAAAAATCCTGTGTTTAAAAGCTCAATTCCTGCACACCCCCCCTCTTGAGCTATTATGTAAGGGACCAACACATGCATCCTAGAAGTTCAGTTCTATCTCCCTCAAATCCTCATTAGCACATTTTTCTAACTAAGGAAAAGTTTTCATCCTTCCCCCATACCAATTTGCAAGCTATTGCTAACAATCTTTTTCTCCCATATCCACAGCTTAATGATTATCAAGCCAACACAAAATTTGGGTGAGCTATGTCAAACCATCCTCCTTATCTGAACCAATTCCGCCTCCTCTAACAACTAAAGCCTTAACAAAACCACATTCTAACTCCAAACCTCCACCCTTACCCTAGCCATCATCTTTTAAACCCAAAAGAAAGCCAAGAATCCACCTCCAAAAAAACACAAATGCCTCTTTTTCTTGCATCACTTTGCACTATGAAGAATATGTTGCAAGGATGAATACAAACATTGAAGACATCTTAAAAAGAACACCTATATTCTTTCCTGAGTTGCTCGATCCAACTTTTCGAGATCATATTAATTTCATTTATTTTACTAACTGTGGACCTCAGGCCACTACCCATGAACCTCCAACTACAATTCCCAAATATCCATCTTTTATTCCACTTCCTCCACCACAAAGACCTAAACGTGCAATTTCTAAACAATCCAAGTCCTCTTCTAAATCGCTACCCTTACAACCTGTTAAGCCTGCTCAAATCCTTCTGCCATCGAGAGACCCCACTCTCTTTCCCAAAACCTATCAGAAAAGATTCAAACAACCTGAGTGATTCTGCCGCATTTGTATTTTCATTTTTTTGACAAATTTCCTTAATGAAAATTTTCTTTCATGATATGCTCTCTTGTAAAATGTGCTTTCATGTAATATTAGTCCTTTATGAGTAACATTTCTTTTATTTTGTATGTCTTTATGACATTCTTTTGAAATCTGCTTCCTAGCAACTTCCTTTATAAAAATCTATTCCATGGAACTTTATCAATGGAATATTCTTTTTGGTTTATCTATCATTTTTTGTTAATCTTTCTTCATCCACCTTTTTTGATTATGACAAAAAGAGGGAGAAATACCAGTTATGTAGTGCATCCATTCACGAGGAGCTGCACTAAGTTAATAGAAATACATTGTATATCAAACATGCATTTAGCCACTTCAAATGTTTTATTATTTTATTGCGTAATTTTGAAAGTAATATCACTCAGTGTTTTGTCATCATCAAAAGGGAGAGAATATTGAAAATACTTACATTATTTAGCTTGATTTTGATGATGAACACTCTTAACTAATAATGTTTTGATAAGGAGCAAAGACTATTGGTCCTGGTACAATAGGCTAGAGCCTAAAAGGGGGGGTGAATTAGGTTTTATAAAATGTACTTCTTTTGACCCCTATTTGATCAAATCTTTTTTTTTCATTTATATTGGCGTGCTAATCAAAGTGAAGCAATGGATAGAGCAAGTAAAAGTATAATAGAAAGATCAAGCACAGATAGCACACACAACTTATAGTTGTTTGGGTCCTCTCTTGGACCTACTCCACTCTCTGAGTCAGCCTTAATTGTTGCACTCAGGTTCTACTAATACTTTGTAAAATCACACTTGGCTTTCCTGAGCTAACCAAGAATACATACACTGATTTTATAGAGCTCACCAGAAATTCACTATGTTGGTTTTAACAAGCTTACCAACAACTCTAATAATGTTGGTTTTCGCAAGCTTACAACAACTTGAACAATGTTGGTTTTCATAAGCTCACTAACAAATTTAATCCTAGTTTTTAAGCTAACCAGCAACTTGTATAAATGAAATAACTGAAATAAGAAATTACACTTTTTGACATGTTTCTTGTTGAGTGCTGAGGAAAATCTTAGATATAGTTCTTCTTGTCGCAAAAGCTCTTCCTTTATGTTATGGAGAGATTGGTCTTGAAGGAGATAAAGAATAAAAGCACTTTTAGAATGTAAAAGTATTAGATCTTGGCCTTTAGGATATGTAAGATGATTTCTTTCTTTTTCTTATTTATATATTCTATTTTCTACTCTCTATCTTCTTATTCAAATGTCCCTTAAGAGCTCCTTAAATAGATCCTGAAAACTTGATCATTGGACGAGAAGCTTAAATTTTTCATTACTTGCAACATTCGAAATTTTGACCATTCGACATCGTCAGGCGGTTTGGTAGGCACCTGGGCCAAGCGACTATGAGCCAAGCAATATGACAGGCAGCTGACAAATTGGCTGTGGCTAATTTTTTGGATTTTCTTCCAAGCAATTCTTGTTGTCTCCTGGCAGGCGGTATGCACAGGCAGTTGGGAACTTTGCTAGGCAGTTCATCTTCTGGTGCTTTATTTCTTGATTTTTTTGACAAACTATTGCTAGGCGGTTGCTCGAAGTGGTTGGCATCCTTCGATTTGTGTTTTTGCATTTTGATTCTTTTTGAAACTTTGACATCTCTTATTTTAACTAAAAATGCATTTGTCACATATAGTATATATGAAGTATATTTATGATTCATACTTTGTAATGGATATGTGTATAAAGTATATTTTTATTTGTTTGTTTATATACACATGGTATTATTAAATCCCATATATATATTATGTAATCTAAAAGTATATTATTCAATTATGAATATCCCAAAATGAGTTTACATAATTTGTAGATCATGGATATAATGTGTGTTTTGATAAAGAAAGTCACATTTAGGTATGTTTGTTACTCTTACATTTGTTAAAGATGTTTTTATGTTTTTCTATTTATGAAAACATGCCTAATTGATTATACACATGTTTCTTTGAAGTTTATCAAACATTCTTTAATTATCTATTTATGATGTGCATACATAGCGAAGCATGGATATTTACTTTGATCTAAATATTTTCTAAATACTTCATCTAATTATGCTTTCTTTCTTTCATCAGTTATTTACTTTCATGTATAACATATATACATATATATATATATAAAAGATCCATCATATGATAACAAGATGATTGCATAATGGATCATATGATTGCTTATCAGGTAATCATTGATATGCAAGGGGTTTTTGGAAGATAAATAAATATAAATGTATTTCAAAGTTATTCTTATAAAGTATTTATGTATTTTATTAATATGTTCTT
>JAYJMB010003694.1:0-13770 GCA_036873735.1 Pouteria campechiana
ATCATATCATATACAACATTCACTTCTAACCATATTATGGAATATTCTATCCCCAACAAATCATGCATATTTCATTAAAAACTAAGCAAAAATTAATTCAACCCAAGGGATATCTATTATTCCTAACCAAACCAGATATCATTATTCTCAATCAAATATGGGACATCTATTGTGCCTAATCAAAACATATAAGCCCAAATACAATCAATAGGATATTGTATATCCCCATCCAACAACATAAACATACAAAGAAAAGCCTACTTACTTTGGGCTTTTAGCTCCAAATCATTTCTCTCCATTTCTATGCCTTTTCATCCTTCTCAGATCATCTGTACAAGGCAACAATCCTATTCAATTACAAACATAGTTCGAGCTGATTTCTTCTATACTAATGAATATGATTTATGGCTAAACCTATACATCTCAAAAAAGAATCTTAATTAATTTTTATATTTAACTATATAAAATCTAAATCCTTATAGAACATAATTACCATGCCATTAACCTCAATGATCAAAACAAACTAGCTAGTTAAGTTCTCAACTCGCTCAATTTGTCACCTAAACGCTTTATAGTCAAAATCCTTTTTAACCCAATTTGGGTCTTTGTCCAAAAATCAGAATTTTCAATCCCAAACAACCCAAATAAATCTCAAAATAGTTTAGTTCATGTCTTAATCATTTTCCCTATAATTATTACTTATAAACTACCAAATTATGTAAATATTACTATTTATAGAATGGTAGAAGCTCTAGCTTGGCTAAAATCATGATTTCTTATGCCGAATCATCCCCAATACCTCATTAACCATGTATAAACCAAGTTCCCCATAATTTCAACATCAATTTCATCATTTTCCCTAAATTTCTAGAAATTTACAAAACCCTAGTTCAACTAAAATCCAAATTCGGATGGGAGAAACAAACTTACACTATGAATTAAGAATGGCTGACACTCATAGATGAAGATCCAAGCTCCATGCTCATATTGGCATCTTCCATTTGAAGAAAATTAGATATTTTTTCTTCTCCCACCATCTAAACAACCGTAACTTGGTTTAGAGACAAAAGTAAGCAATTTTTTACCTAAACAAAGAATTTTCCAAGTTCATATGGCATAATTTTGGGCTAAACGGGATGGGTTCCAAAGCTAGAGCAAGAAGAAAAAGAGATAGGATAGAAATGAGGCAAAACAGAATGAGTTTGGGGCTTAAAACTTTACATTTTTCTAGTGCTCCGGTGTGCCAATGAACCCTTGCTGCAATAGAGAAAGGGCTTGTCTTGGCAAGATCTTGCTAAATAGCCAAAACATGTAATTCTGGAGCCTTGCTATAGCAGAAAATGGCCTTTCTATGGCCAAAAAATTACCTTGTCATGGCAAGGTCTTGTTGTATGCCAAAAAATGTGTTTTTGGGAGGCCTAACATGGTAGAGAAAAGCCTTGCCACGACAAGAAAATTTTTTCCTAACATAGTTTAGTATTTTGAGTATAACTTTTGCAAAAGGTGTCTAAATGACTAATTTTTAAGTCATTCAAAAGATAACTTCAAGGGTTACAAATTTCATGTTAACAATTTTTCCCACATCATTCCCCAAATATGTCAAAACATTAAAAAAGTTTGACCCATCTTATTCATCTTGTTATTTTTCAGTCATTTGGAATAGCTTCGGCATATTATTCATAACTTCCTCATACTACATCGGAATTGAGTTATTTTTCTTCCATTGACAGATAATTTCATGATCTACAACTTCTATATTGAAAAATATTTCAAATTAGTCCATTATCCATGTCAAAAATTCATCATAATGATCCCTTTTTCAAATTTAGCATTTTTGCCTATGGAAGATCACCATAGCCCTACTTTTACATAAAACATTTCAAATCTCCTAATAATCACTTCCCACACATCACATACATAAAATGAATTACATTCATACCATTCACTATCTCATTTGAGGTTAATTATCAAAAATCACCTATTCAGTTGTTTTTAATTGAATTCTCTTTGAATTTTCTGCTCTAAATGATTTCACATTCCAATTTCATTCAAAATTACACCCAAGTCTTAAACCAGGATCCCACACATCACAATACCTATGATAATCATATTAGGTCATTCATATAAATCATAATTGCGCCTTTGCTTAATTTCACCAGTTTAGTTCTTTTTCTTCTTACTATCCTTCTATAGCTCACAATAATGCATTATGTGAAATCTAAGAACCAAAATCACCTCATACTCTCAAGAGAAAAATTCAATTGCCATAACCATCATATATGGTTAATCATTAATTAATTTTTTTATTATTTGATAAAATTCAACTATTGAGTTCTTTTTGCAGAATATTCAACTCAATGGTTCAAAATTGAAAGATCATCTCTAAAGTTCAATTTAAGACCTAATATATATCACATTTCACATAATAAACATGCTTCATTAGTTATTTGAGTCATATGCATGACTTTATTCAAAATCTCCACTTAAGTTCTTTTTCACTCAAAACTACTAGTGAAGTCATTCTCTTTGTTTAATTTAGTTTTTTATAAAAAATTTCTTTATAAAACACCGTGTATCACCTCAATTCCTTACTTTATTGAAATGTTTTCCCCAAATTTCAACACCACAGGTATTACAAACCCCCCTCCCTACAAAAGGTATCATCCTTGAAACTTTAAATACAATCTTGTAAGTTGTACCACTATCACCATTTATTTTGACCTAATTATACATCAATCATGTTTCAAAACATGTTAATTATCATCAAGCATTGATAACATTAACTGAAGACCAAAAGTATCTGATTATTATCCAATCATTTACTAAAGAATGAAGGTCGGACTTTAATTTTATATCAAACATAATCATACACAATTTCACATTCATGAAAATATGTCTGTTCAACTTAGGCTCATATATAATTTCAATTTTTAACTTAAAGATATACTCAAACTTTTTAAATTATGATTCATTCCTATAGTTAAGTCCAAACAGACAAATACACCCATCAAAACAATCTGTCATTCACATCATATACAATACATCCATCAACAATTTCATTTTCAATACAATTATAAATTCACATTCTCAAATCAACATTACTCCAATAGTTCCATGGTTTCCAAATCAACCAATACAAGAGAAATCTATATCAATTTCCATATTACCTTTGTCTAACCATAACAATTCAATTCAACTATATTTAATACTTTGTTAATCAATGTACATGAATTAACAAGATTACTAACTCATTCAACAATATGAAATGTGGTATTGTTTACAACAATCAATCATATCATCAAATGGTATTCAATGTTCAACACCATCATATATATATGGAACTGCTGTCATGTGGCCAATACAAACTAATGTATCAATATTTTCCCTCACCTGCTAATGACCTCTACCATGCTCAAGAGGCTATGAACTAAGTGGACTCAGCCACAAACAAAGTGGTCTAAACCATAATCAAGTGGCAACCACATCCAAACCAAGTGGTCTGAACCATAATCAAGTGGACTTAACTCCCTTACAAGTTGGTGTACCATCCCTTCAAGGCTATAAATGTTACAAGATTCATGACCACATGATATCTTGCCTTCATTACAACCAAGGAGCTACAAGTTCTCTATCCACACTCATGAAACAAGTAAAGGAGTCCACATATAATAGGCTGATTAGGCCTCTTTGCCATCACTGGCGGCATAATAAAAAAAAGCCTTGTTATGGGTGGGATCCCAAACATCCAAAGTAGCCAACTCGGTAGGTATCCAAACCTCAAATACATAATGATCAATTTCTAGCAGGCATCCTAATCTCAAATACATATCAATCTAATCAAAGAGGCATCCAAATTCAAGCATGAACCTCAGTTATGCATTGAAGCCTCAATCAAATAACTAATATCAAATAGACAAATGTTCAAAACTCAATCAAATAACTAATGGTCAACTCACTCCAATAGCTAATCAAATAACCAAATTCAAACCAACCTATCCATATCTCCATGTCATTCCAACACCATACCAAAATCCAACTATCCTACCATTGGACAAACCCAAATGCCTTATAGAGCATATCACATAATTTCATATTGTACACATACCAAGTTTCCTTCATCATAAGAATTAATCAAAATGGTATCCATAACAAGGGTATTCTCACCAATATTCAAATACAAGCATGCATTCCATCTAAGCATGCATCCAATTTGCAATCAAATTGCTAAACTCAAACTCATACTAAATTATCTCATCAAACCAAAGTATGAGCTTTAACCAATTACTTCCAATTATCAATTAAATATCCTATGGGGTATAGAAGTTTATCAATTGCAATTTGTCTTATTTCATCATACAGTTACAATAACATTGCAATTTCATAAATAGCTAATCAAACAACTTACAAACAATATCCAAAATATGTACTTTTATTCTCTCAATTCATAACATTTGCACATCACTTATGATCCAAGTAATTAGGCAAATGGGATAGTTACTATCACTTATCCAATTCATTCAATTCAAGTTCTCACAAACAAATTTATTTAATCATGGATAGGCATACCATCCATCACATCCAAAATTTATCAAAGAATATGCCATGTGCAATCAATTAATCAAATACTTAACAAAGTTTACACACCACTTTAACCAAAGGACTCCAATAATTGCATCATAATTCAATTTAATAATCGAACTGAATTCAATTACCATGACTTATTTATGAAACTTTTATAGTTTCTTTATTTCAAATTCACATATTCTATAAGGTAATAACAATTCAGCTATTCACACAAGATGCATATCAGCATCACCAACATTCAAACAAGATGCATATAAGCATCACCATGTTTCCCTACGCTACTCTAATCATAATAAAATTTTATCATTTCATCTTAATCAAATACTAAATCCAACCATTTTTAGACCATCACTACACCATTTCTATCAATTCATCATTTCTATCAGTTAATTAGTGCCTCAATTCGCCAACTCAAGCCTCTAACATACAAATAACATTTCTTTTCCATTTCTATGTTCTTTCATATTTCTCAAATGTTCATATACTCTTGATGGCATATCATTATCTATTTCTTCCAAAATCCAATGCCATCATGGTTCTGGGCTCCTTTCTCAACTTAAACTTTTCACTTAGATAAGTTCATGGGCTCTAATACCATTCCATCATGCCCCGCCTTCCGAGGCGCGACTTACCATTTTGCACTAAAATTCACTAAGATTTTGCTCACTTTTAGGGTGGGCTACTCAAGTCCCATTTTGGAACTCGAATATTTTTTTTTAGAAAAAGATAGAGTATCCTCTAAATTATTAGGGTTTATCTATACAATTATTTATCAAATATAATAAAGCCATAATACAATTTCTAGATACAAACATCCACTTACCCACAGCCCAAGATCTGGGTAGAATCATGGTGGCAATCTACATCCTTCTAGTTATACAATCTCATTTATAATATGATAATTAATCACTAAGACATGACTTTACACTACCTTATATATCTTTTGTAAGTTCATGAATACAAACATACAATACACTCTAAAATTTACAATATCAACTCATTATACTATAATAAAATTTGTCTCCAAATTCTGCTCACCAGTTCTAACCCATAGCTGGAATTCTTTACCTGGCCTGCCAGCTAAAAAAATAAACAAGAAGACATGAGTCCAAGCAATTTAGTAAGTAGGCATATAATAGAAAATAATCATGAATAATTTGGATATAACATATTCAAATCCAAAACATGTCTAATAAAAACTTGACATTACTATCTATCCAACATTCTATGTACATCACATGCAATCATATTATTCACTATCATATCATATACAACATTCACTTCTAACCATATTATGGAATATTCTATCCCCAACAAATCATGCATATTTCATTACAAACTAAGCAAAAATTAATTCAACCCAAGGGATATCTATTATCCCTAACCAAACCAGATATCATTATTCTCAATCAAATATGGGACATCTACTATCCCCAATTAAAACATACAAGCCTGGATACAATCAAAAGGATATTATATATCCCCATCTTACAACATAAACATACAGAGAAAAGCCTACTTGGGCTCTTAGCTCCAAATCATTTCTCTCCATTTCTATGCTTTTTCATCCTTCTTAGATCATCTATACAAGGGAACAGTCCCATTCAATTACAAACATAGCTCGAATTGATTTCTTCCAAACCAATGAATATGATTTATGGCTAAACCTATATATCTCAACTGAGAATATTAATTAATTTTCATATTTAACTACATAAAATTCAAATCCTTATACAACATAATTATCATGCCATTAACCTTAATGATCAAAATAAACCATCTAGTTAAGTCCTCAACTCGCCCAATTTGTCACTTAAATGCTTTATAGTCAAAATCCTTTTTAACCCAATTTAGGTCTTTGTCCAAAAATTAGATATTTCAATCCCAAACAACCCAAATAAATATCAAAATAGTTTAATTCATGTCTTAATAATTTTCTCCCATAGTTATTACTTATAAACTACCAAATTATGGAGAAATTACTGTTTACAAATTGGGTAGAAACCCTGGCTTGGCTAAAATCATAATTTCTTATGCTAAATCATTCGTAATACCTCATTAAGCATGTATAAATCAAGTTCCCCATAATTTCAACATCAATTTCTTCATTTTTCCCAAATTTCTAGATATTTACAAAACCCTAGTTTAGTTAAAATCTAAATTCGGATGGGGAAAGTAAACTTACGCTGTGAATTAAGCATAGCTAACACTAGTAGATGTAGATCCATGATCAATGCTCCCATTGGCATCTTCCATTTGAAAAAAATTGGATTTTTTCCTTCTCCCATCATCTAAATGATCATAACTTGGGTTTAGGGATAAAAGCAAGCAATTTTCTACCTAAATAAGGAATTTTTCAAGTTCATATGACATAATTTTAGGATAAAAGGAATTGGTTCTAAAGCTAGAATAAGAAGAAAAAGAGTTAGGATGAAAATGAGGCAAAATAGAATGGGTTTGGGGCTTAAAATGTGGCATTTTTCTAGTGTTTCGGCGTGCCAGTGAACTCTTACCTTGACAGAGAAAGGCCTTGCCGCAGTAAGGTCTTGCTAGAAGGTCAAAATGTGCAATTATAGAGCCTTATAGTAGAAAAAAATGGCCTTGTTATGGCAAAAAAAATGCATTGTCATGGCAAAGTCTTGCTGTATGCCAAAAAATGTGTTTTCTGGAGGCTTGCCGCGGTATAAAAAAGCCTTGTCGCGGTAAGGAAATTTTATCCCAACATAATTTAGTATTTTGTACATAAAGTTTGCATATGATGTCCAAATGACTTGATTTTTATGACATTGGAAAGATAACTTTAAGTGCTACAACTTTGATGTTAGCCACTATTCCCAAATCATCCCCTGAATATGACAAAACATTCAACAAATTTGACTCATCTCATTCATCTCATTATTTTTTAGTCATTTGGAATAGCTTTAGTATATTAATAACTTCCTCATATGACATTTGAATTAAGGGATTTTTATTCCATTAGATAGATAATTTTATGATCTACAACTTTTATGTTGAACGTTGTTTTAAAATAGTCCATTATCTATGTCAAAAATCAATCATAATGATCCCTTTTTCAAATTTAGCATTTTCGCTTATGAAAGATCACCATAGCCCCCTTTTACATAAAATATTTCAAATCTCCCAATAACCACTTACCACACATCACATACATGAAATTAATTATGTTCATACTATTCATTACCTTAATTGAGGTCAATTATGAAAAATCACCTATTCAGTTGTTTTTAACCAAATTCTCTACGATTTTTTTGCTATAAATGACTCCATGTTCTAATTTCATTCTAAATTACACTCAAGTCTTAAACCAAGATTCCCCACACATCACAATACCTATGATAATTATATTAGGTTATTCATATAGATCATAATCGTGCCTTTGCTCAATTTCACCCGTTTAGTTCTTTTTCTTCTTATTATCCTTCTATCGCTCACAACAATGCATTATATAAAATCTAAGAACCAAAATCACCTCTCTTAAGAGCAAATTTCAATCGCCACAACCATCATATATGGTTAATCATCCATTAAATTTTTTATGATTTAATCAAATTCACCTATTGAGTTCTTTTTGCGGAATATTCAACTCAATAGTTCAGAATTGAAAGATCATCTCTAAAGTTCAATTCAAAACTTGATATATGTCACATTTCACATAATAAACACACTTCATTAGTTATCATATGCATGAATTTACTCAAAATCACCACTTAAGTTCTTTTTCACTCAAAACTACTAATGACATCATTCTCTTTGTTCAATTCAGTTTTCTATAACAAATTTCTTTATAAAACACCATGTATCACCTTAATTCTTCATTTTACTAAACTGCAAAAAATTTTTCCCAAATTTTAACACCACAAGTGTTAGACTTCCAAAATAGATGACTCCTTAATAAACTACAAACATATCAATCCTATTCCCATAGGTCACACTCTGTACAATAGGAGGATGATAGCTAATGCTCAAGCAACTGCTCAAGGAAAGCCTCTTCCTTATCCATATTTGGCAGATCCTAAACTTCAACTTCGACTCAAGGTTTTCAACTATAAGGATGACACTTTACAACCTAAGAATAATGTCTAAACTGTAGAATACATTTCACTTTGATTTTGTTTATACATTGTACATTCACCTCGAACATCAATGAAGTATACATTTTCAGACAGTTTATAGCTCTTCAATATCACTTATAATGCTTGACTATTGTTTCTTGGAAGCTATTCTACATCTCTCTTATGTTCTATTTTTTTATTCTGATAAAAGTGGAAGAAATATAGTGAAATTAGAAATAGTGCACCAAGTCAGGGGGAGACATACAAATTATAAATAGCTTTGGTTAATTCTCCTATGCTTAAGTATTCATGCTTTTACTCTCTTGAAATGTATTTCACTCAAATGTTTTGTCATCGTAACAAAGGGAGAGAATGTTGAACCAAAATGATGTATATAGCAAATAGCCAAGTTCTGATGATAACCACAACATATGAATGAATAATTAAGGTACTAATAGTTGTGTTCCTAAGTATCATAGAAACAAATATATATATATGATATACAGGGAAACAATAGTAAATAGCATATACAAGGAATACATCAGGAATAAGATCCACTACAAGAAGACAAGAGTGCTTAAAATTAGAATGACACTAAAACTTTGAAAAGAGCCACAAAGCATATCTGAAGCCATAACGTCTAAGCCTCTATAGGTGTCCAAATGTGACTCAATTATTTGGTCCATCCACTCAAAGATACACTTCAATTGAAGGACATATCTAGTACCAGAAATATCACTAGGAACTACGAACAAAGCTTCAATTACTACAAAAATCTTCCTTAGACAAATTGTTCTCCAACTTTCCACATGGGTGAGTTAGATGACCTCCTAATATACAACATATATCCATGACAAAAAGGTAAATTCAGATGATAGAAGCAAGAGACAAAATGGAACTAAACTTAGAAAAATGCAGAGCTAAAGATGAAGTCAAATCGATGGAGTCTATCTCGACCAAAAGGAGAATAAGGAATTAGTCTAGAACTTACTACAAATGAAGTAGAAGACGAAGTAGAAGCGACACAGTGGTCACAGATGAATAACTTACTTTATTTGCGTATATGAGAAGCCATCTTCATCTGTGCCTCTACAATTTTTCTGTTATTTGAAATGGATAAACCAACAGATGAATTTCTTGAAAGATAATTTGTCCGTGTTAACTGAATTCGTTTGTTACTTGCAATGGATAAACTAAAAAATAACTAATGAAAAGATGATTCATTCGCACCAACTAGATTTGTCTATTACTTGCCATAGACAAATTGGATGCTACAAACAAATCTATAAGACAAATTGGACATTGCAGACAAATCAAAAAACAAAGCTACTTCATCTATCAAACTATTGGGAAGAAAATTTGTCGGCGCCATCAAAAGTGTTTATAACTTACTATGATCAAATCAAGAGACATAGCTACTTCACCCTATGAATAACTAGAGAAGAACTTCATATGCATCATCAAGAGTCATCTATGACTTTTCATAGACAAACTACAAGATGAAGAAAAAGGGCTACAATGGACTCAAAGATGTCTACACTCTTCGTAGAAACTTTCTCATGAATAAATCATATTAACTCTGGACAAAGTATACAAGCTCGATATGGAAAGAAATTCAAAGGAAAGTAGTCTTCACTCTTATAGAGATTCCACTCTCAAAGGCAGCATCCCTTTAAGTTTAATGTACATCTTTCCAAAAGAATGAAAGAGTTAGTTATGCAAGATGCTCTCATCCGGTGTTTGCTAAAATTGAAAATGCATAGTCTTCAAGGTCGGCACTGCAGGCTTTCTAGCTAGAATGACTTCTTCAAGAAGACAGCTTTTCAATGGCAGAAAATTTAAAACGGTCTTCAATATTCAATGAAAGCCATCTACCTTTAAGGGGCAAAAATTTCTAAAGTAGTATAAAGGTAGTGCAATGTCAATGAAAAAGGTTGAGAAAGCTGAGAGAAAGATGAAAAGAAGAAAAGAGCTTAAATGAGTAACCCCTCTAAATTAAACAATTCTTTGTCCAAGATACTTAATCTCCTTTGCACTGATAGATGATGAGCCTCAAAGATCTATCATTATCATATTTTTGAAGTATTGATTTCTTCTGTGCTTTAATGTGTAATCACTTTCATGTATGCTTAAACTCTGTACAAATTCACCTAGTAACGAGGCAATGTGATGTATAACTTTATTGTTATTCATTAACCATATGAGTTGGTAGTGACTAATCAAGATACACAATCCTTGTGGAAATGATACCTTCTCACTACTTTATTACAAAAATTTACATTGTGCACTTGTGGTATAATTTTCAAAGCAATAAGCAAGTTCTTAGTGTTTAGAAGTAACTTCAAAGGTTATAGGTTGAACTTCGAAGGTCTTAACCACCTTGCTAGGATGCAACTCATTGACCAAGTAGAGTTCAAAAGCTTGAAATGTGGATTCAGAGCTTTAAAATTTAATGCAACAATGGTAACTAACAACGCTACCCAACCTTTAGAGTTTTGAAGTTACACTTTAGAGTTTGAAGAGTGCTCATTAGAAAGATTACTTTGGGTGAAGAAAAACCAATCTCAAATGGTCAAAAAGTTTTCAAAAATAATAATTAATGGATAAATCATCTCCCAAGGGTTTAAATAGAGATTCAAATCTCTAGAAGAATTTAGTTGAGTGAATTTAAAATGAGCATTTACAAACATTCAAGTTTTCTTCTGAAAAGTTTCAACTCTCATTGCATTGAACTTTGATCAAGCATTCAAAGCAACATCTCCATCACATTTTAAGGAGTTTGAACTCTTTGATCTTAATTGTTGTATCATTTATTCTATCATTCAATTCTGTACATAAATTGCATAAGTAAGAGGCATTTATTTCGTAAAAGTTATTTATTACTTTCATTTTTCAAGCAAGGGGCTTGCAATTTTATATATTGATTTCACCAAGTAGGAAAGACTTACTGTGAGTGTAAGAGTTTGTTGCTAAGCTCTGAAAAACCAACTTGTGTTTGTTTAAACATGTGTTTGTGGAACTTGAGTGTAGTAAGTGACATTGACTCAAAAATGTCAAGTAGAAACCTTGCTTAGGCTAAACCACTATAAGATAAATTATCTTTTATGCTATTTGAATTTTGCATATTCTGTTTACATAAAGAACTTTTACTTGGCCAAAGTTTTTGAAAGTTCAATTCACCCCCCCTCTTGAGCTACCATTAATAATGGACCAAAGATATGTTATGCAAAATAAATTTATCAAACATTAGTTTCAAGTTGGACTAATTGTCCTCATTTAATTTTAAAATTATCAAGCATTTAGATTCCAAAATAAGTTTTGTCTAACAGAGCTTATGAGAAAGCTTTTATACACATTTTCAAAGATAAGAAATAATCAATAGGGTGAGGATCCAAGATAGTGTTCACTCTTGAAGAATTTGAGAGCACAAATTAGGGGTGCAACTTGGATTAGGTTAACCTAAACCTGCCTAACCCAACCCAAAAATTTTAAGGGTTTGAGTTAGATAAATTTGAAATTTGGGTTCACTTGGACCTGAATTCTAATTTGGGTCAGTGTCAGATAAATGGCATCCCAGCCTAAAACCTGCCCAAATTATATATCTCATATAAAAATCTAAATTCCTAAAAAGAGTAGAACTCTACCTGCATAGATTTTTGCTTCTCTTGCCATCCTCATTTGAATAATGGAATTATCCCTATTCTCTAGATTCATCTCCTAATCTTTGTCGACTCCCATCTCCTTCAATACAAGCAACCAAGACTATTGTTGAAATTTCTTATTACCTTTTTTTACTCCATCTCCTCCATCCCCATCGATTTCCCTCTTCCTTTTTTTCAACACTTTTCAAAAATCCCTTTTTCCAAAGTTAAATGGAGTTGCAAAGAGTTGTTATCATTTGATCATCTTCCACTTCCCCTCTTTCCCTCACTGGTTTTGAGACTTATCTCATTTGTGGTTATCCATCTTTCCACTCTTGAGGCTTTTCCCTATTTCTCCATCTTCTTGATTGAACTAAGCATTGATCAACAAGTCCTCAACTAGCCAACCACACTAGTCTTGATCTATCATGAATTATGAGTATTGTTGCCTACAAGTGCTTAGAAGCTAGTTTTCTATTAGTTTTAAATTATTCAAGTATATCATGTTTTCAACTTTCATAACTAAATATTTGATTATTTATTCATTAGAACTTAAGAAGTGTAAATAATTTGTGTTGTGGTTATTAGTGGATGGGGAAGATTTTTTTGTATCGTTCAATCTTTTTATCTATTTTCAGTAACCTAAAGCCATCTCAACCTCAACCCAAACCTGACCCATTGAATTTGGGCTAGGTTGGGGTTGGGGTTGAAAATTTAAACCTTGGTTTAAAGTTAGGGTTGACCTCAACCCAAACCTGAATGACACGAGTTGCACCCCTAGCACAAATTGTGCACTGCCACATGTATGAACAAACCTTTTTATTATGAAAGCCCTTTTCACACCATTTAAACTTACTATTGAGTCTTGTGCAAGTATACATGATCACAAGAAATATAGATGAGGTGGGTTGAGTATTTTTTTCATGAGGAATTATTTTGTTACACACTAAGTACAAAAGTTATATCAAATCCATATTATTTGACTAAATGAATTGCAGCAATTGTTATAAAAAATAAATCTAAATAGAATAGTGGAGCTAACACATCACAAGAGTAAAGGAAGAAAAATCAATGGATGAAGTATCTAGGGATTCAACTTCACCTAACAAATCCACTTGTATTGATAAATTGCATTGATTAGATTATTATTCCTCTCATTGTCAATTAGATACGCTAAAGTATCTACCATCCTTTCTCAAGTACTATGGTAGGTGTGCCTATGAATGTGATCCAATATGTCTCCATGCAAAAATCCACATCAACAAACCTATTAAGCTTAGGCATCCATGTGTGATATATGTTCTCGCAAGGTCATACTCACACGGATTGTATATGTATAATGGCCATCTCTAGTCATTATTGCATCATATGGTCTTCATTTCAAGAGTCTATTCCTGATTATCAAGGTTGCAATCATCATAAGTAAAGAACAACCAAACTCTTAAAAACTCATAATATATCATGAACAAATC